>BOSO01009471.1:0-28830 GCA_018403395.1 Gorsachius goisagi | reverse complement strand
GCCGTCAGACAATGGCTTACACAGGAGAGCAGGAGAGGGGGGAACTTCTATCTTGTACCAAGCTGGAAGGTGTTGCCCAGCTTACTCTGGACCTAACCCTGGCATTTCTGTGAGTAGGTTTCTTCCAGGCCAGCATTTCTGCTGAGATGGAGATTAAAACTCCACGTTTGTTAGCCTGTTTCCCAGAAGAGTCAGCAGCACAGACCATTGCTGCAACCCTGGGACCTCCTTCTGTCTGTCATTAAAGGAGTGATCTGCACTTTGAGCAACTTTGGAAGAAACATCTATCTGTAGAGGTTTTTGAGGAGCCTCTTCATTTCTAAATCCAGGCAGCTAATAAGCTCGTATTTCACTTAGCAGGCAGAAAGCTCTCGGCAGGCTCCTGGCAGTGCTGAAGGTCAGCAGGGAGGTAATGAAGCGGGTGACTCAGATCTGACTGCTGCCTCCTGTTTACTCGTTATTTCCCAAGCTCAAAGTTAACATGGTGCTGTGCTGGCAGAGGCCTGATGGCAAGCTGCCTGGTGGCCATCTCCTCCCCTCCAGTTGTGCAGAGGTGTAGCCAGAGGAGCTCCATCCCCCAGCTCACCCTGCCTAGATTGCTGCCTAGCTAGGCTTGCCTCAGTGATGTTTTTGTTGTGTTTTTATAACCCTCTGAAGCCCACTTTGTCTGTTTGCTGAATTCTCTGGATGCAGCCATGCACTTCACTGCTTTCTTCAGTTCCCTGTGGAAAATGGCTCTGGCTGATCACCTGCAGTGCATCCGATGTCCTGCTTGGTTCTGTAGGCAAGCCCAGCTAACCACTGCCAGGAGGGGAGATCTCTCAGTCACTGTGAGATCCAGCTTTACAGTAAATTCATGCAGTTGCACTGGAGTCAATATGCTGATTTGCACCAGCTGAGGATCTGGCACTTGCCTTGTTTGGCTGTAGCTCCACCAGAAATGTTGACAGCAATAATCCTTGTAGCTCTGATACCTATAACTGAGGAAAGTAATCCTGTTGTTTTCTGCAGGACCCATCTGGATGGAGAGTATTGCACAAGATCACATGTTAACCACTTCTTAAACTTGGGATGATGCTGCAAAAAGAAGGGTAGAGAGTGAGATACAAGCAGGGAGGAGCTATTGATCTGCTTTCCCATTGAACAAAATGTTCTCTCCTTACCCAGGAGGAAGGGAACTGTAGTGAGAAAATGAAGAGTAAGATTGATTTGGCTGGACATGAGTATCTCTTGTCACTGACAAATGGCATCACATACACAGCCAGGATGGATTTGTCTCGATTACGCACAGAACCTGGTTGTGGCAGCCATAGATGATAGCCAGTCCAACTTGTTTGATGTTCTTGCAGGTACAGGCACTGTAGTAGATGCCTTGAATACAGCTCACAGTCACTAAAGGCAGAACCAACAGTTTTCCAGTTTTGTCTTCTGTCCTCTTTTGTTGCCTCCAGGTAGAGTGGCACTGGCTTGCTCTGTCCTTTCACTCACCTCTCATTGTTCTGCTTCCTCTTCCAGGTGCTGTATCATGCCCAGATAGGACACCGCCAGTGTGAGAATCATCCCAAGATAACCACTCCAGGGGGTTGAGCTCAGGTGGTTCCTCTGCCTTCTACAGCAGCTGGGCAAAGGAGAAGAGCTGGGATTGCCCCACGTACGTGGCGTCCAGTCGCTACCCACAGCACTCACAGGGATGGATTCCAAAGGCAATGTCCGAAGTGGAAACAAACCCGATGTCAAGGCCCTCAGCTCCGGAAAGCCAGAAAAGCCCAACCCTGGGCCTGCCACAAATGCAGACAAGAAGGAGATCCCCAAAGAGCAGCCTGCTCCTCCCTCTGCCGCCAAGAAGGCAGGTGGCGATGCTGCCATCGTGAATAACCACAGCAACCTGAAACCCAGCTCTGCCACCACGGAGACACAAGAGGCCACCGGCCAGTCCCCTGACTCTGACCACAAGGGAAATGGCTCCGAGGAGTCGCCAGGCAGCATCTTCGACAACATGAAGCCCTTGATCATCGTCGGAGGAGTGGCGGTGGCTGCGCTTGCTGTGATTGTGGGAGTGGCATTCCTAGCCCGGAAAAAATGAAGACCGAGAAGGGGTGGGGATGAGAAACCCAGCCCAGCTGTACAGCTCCTTTTGAGACAAATGCATGCAGAAAAATTCTATACATATCTATATATATAGAGCGAGCTAGATAGGTCAACAACAAACACCAACTGCAACTCCAAGGGTCTTGTTCAAGACAACTGTGCCAGTTTGACCCAGTGTGGGTAACTCCATGCACTCAGTGTGTTCTTTCATGTAATATATCTTGGCTTATACCACTGTGTATAGATTACAGCTTCTCCTGATCAGTGTAAATGACGGTGTCCCCTCCCCTCCCCTGCTGTCCTCCCTGGGAGACACCCCCACCTCTCTTGCAGTTCCCTGTTTTCAAGTCCAAAGTGTTCTACGTCCCATCCAGAGTCCCCGCTTTGTGTTTTGGTTTCTGTTTGGTTTGTTTTTAAGTTGGGTTGTGGTAAAGAAGATGTAAGGTGAGATGGAGCCTGGTGCTGAGACCCAGTTTGCCTGTCACTGTGTGTTGGGCTGGTCTCTACCCAGCACCTCTAGGGCAGGGGAACCACTGGGCAAACGCAGGCAAAAGGCAGCTCCTTGACCCAAAAAGCAAAGTGTGATCTCTAATAGGTGTCTTGTGTACCTGCTGCTCATCAACCTACTTTTAAAAACCCAACTCAAAAGTGCCCTGGAGGAAAACAGGCTGGCTGCAGCTGGAGGCCGAGACTGCAGCACGGCAGAGCTGAGTATGCAACTTGGGACATCACACCAAGTCATTTCTCTGGCTGAGCTGCCAGCGGGGGAGTGAGCCAAGAGGCTGTACTGCGACCAACAGTGCAGCCAGCAGCATGTGGAGGTACCTGGTGAAGTCTCATGCTGACTTCAGGCAGATGGCAACTGCCATCTGCTTGGTTTCTTGCACATTGGCAGGCAGCCTTCAGGATCCCATGGCTTGCCAAGGTCATATGGGCAGTGTCTGGGGATAGAGACACTTTGTTTTGGATCTAGTATTTCTTAAAGTTAGGCTGGGCTTTGCAGGATGGTGTGGTCTCAGCCCAAACTCCCTCTGGGTCAGCTGGACTCTTTCTGTTCATTTCTTTGGGCTTTGGATAAAGCTTTCCACCTGCTTTTTTTCCCCCCACTGAAAGCTATGGTCTCTCGGTACATGAGAATGCAGAAAAAGTGGAGACATGAGCTGGTTTCAGGGGCAGAGAGGACCTGGGATCCCATGAGAGTAAGACTGACCTGCTTTATACTGGGGAGACCCTGTTCAAGGGCACTGGAAGTCTATCCTGGGGGGATTTCTTACCTCCCTCCTATGACAAGGCAGGGATTTGTGGCTCCTCCGAGCTTTGGAAATGGAAACAAATTCCAAGCCCTTGGGAACAGCCTGGTTTCATTGGTGAGAACCTGGGCTCTAAAGCCAGACCTTGTGAAGAGGAGAAGGAGGGCAGGCCATGAGAGGCGGTGTTTAGTGTGCTGGCTGCTGCCCTTTCCCTTGCTCCAGGAAGTGTGCAGACTTTATTCTGAAAGCTTCCATTAAACTACTCTTGGCTGCTGTGCTACTGTAAAAAAAAAAAAAAGTCTTACAAAAAAACCCCTTACATTTTGGTTTTAAATTAGGTCAGACTGATACAGTCTCCGGAGCTTAGCAGCAGTTGCAGCCAAAGAGCAGGTTTTTGGAGTGATGATTAGCAAGAGGTTATGACAAAGTGGAGTGAATTCAGTTAAAGAGGCCAAGTCCTACATCTTTAACTGAGCCTGGATGTATGGGTTCAGTGGGTACAGGGCCAGAGAAAGGTGTATGTTCTTCAGGTACGGCCTTTGTAGTATCTGCTTCTGGCAAGATTGCTGGCTAGGATAGTGGGTGTGTATAACCTGATCTGGCAATTCTTTTGGTTGGTTTGTCATCTTTAACTCCAAATTTGGCCTGCTGAATGCACATGGTTTCTGCAAACGAAAGGTATTTTGATGCAGCCTGGCCATTCCTGTTGTGATTTCTCATCCTCTTTTCCCCAAGGCTCATAAAACATTCCCCAAGGTGCGCAGCCTCTGGGAGTATCAGATGCTGTCTTCTGACAAACAACAGGCTGCTGAATTCTAATGTCTACCTCTAACAGTACAGAGAGTGGGTGGGCATGGTGGCTTCACAGTGTTTTTTGGAAGGAGTGCTACGGCCCCAGGTGAAATCCTGGTAGCTTAAAGCTCTCTTTGCCTGGATTGTGGATGTCTCCTGGTAGCAGTATGTCACTCACGGCCTGGAGAATTCCTTTGGTTTGAAGCTGAAGGGTCCATGGCTGGGTGTTTCTATAATGCTGCTTTTGTCTAGAGAAGTGATTTCCCCTCATCCTGTTTTGCAGATGATCAGAGGTGGTTTTTTGGGGGGTAAGGGGGAGGGCAAACAATAGCAGAGGAATAGCAAAGATATTTGGAAATCAGAGATGTGAGAGATTATAGCTCAGCAGCAGTCCCAGCACGGCTCCCTTGCAGCGACTGCAGCAGGGCTTTGCGAGAGGATGTGGTGAGGCCACTGCATCTACGCTAAGAGTCTGGGAGCACTGCAGAGCTCCCAGACCCTGATGGTGCCCTGGGCCCATCCTCTTGCCACACTGGGGAGAGACCCCATTGCATACCAGCTCCCCCTGCTCCTGCTTGCACCCAGAACTGTGCGTTCTGGTCCCCCCAAGGGAAATGTGGGTGCACAAGCCAAAAGCAAACTGCAGTGCAGTCCTGCCAGGAACCCGATCTCCGTGGCTGGGAGGCCTGTGCTCGCTGGGTAGAGAGTAACGTAGCCAAGCTAGCAGGGTTTGGATGCAGGGATGGCTATTCCTGGGCTCCCTTTCTGTCAGATCTCTGAAGCACAAAGCTCTTGGCTGTAGGGAAATTTTGCTTGCATTGCTTGCGAGGAAGGGAAATTGGCTGCCTCTGCTCTGATTCGTGTTTTGCCGGAGTAGGGTGGTGATTTTCAGACAGTGACTTCTGTTTGCAAGTGGGAGACTGGTCTTCAGGAGATGCTTCTACCTGTCCTGTCTGTTCCCTCTTTCTCAGCCCTGGCAGATGACTTTTTTTAGCACCATGTGACAACATTACAGATATAGCATCTGTCTGTTCTGCCCTGACCAGCATAGGTAGATACAGGGGGAGGAAAAAACCCACCTGCTTCATTTGAGTCTCCTTTTTTACTTTCTAAAGTGGTTTTGTTTCCTTGACTTAACCTTTGGCAACAGAAGAGGTGGGAAAACAGTTCTCAGCCAACACGGGCCTTAACCATTTCTGTCCACCTCCAAACCTTCCCCTTGCCCTTAGAGCCCTCAGCTGCAAGGCCAGTAATTTCATCCAGAAACACACTACAGAGGTGGTGATGGGGCTGCAGCTCATCACCCGAGTACGTAACCCGAGGCGAACCCTCCCTAGGCAGTGGATGTGGTATGCCCTGCTCGTAAGGGATTTTCTGCTTACTGTGATCACTTAACATTGCTGTCTGCTATCCAGATTATTCACTCCCTGGAACCCACCTCCTTGGCAGTTTGGTTTGGAAAACACCTGTGTTTCTGTGTGTGTGTGTATATACACCATCCTGCCTCCAAAAATATTCTGTGTATGTATGTATACATACGTATATGTTTATATTACTGCAGTCTGTGGGGGAAAACCAAATCAACCTGGAGATGACCCTTCACTTGTCCCCCTGCATTCACACAAAGTGTCCGTGATGTCTTTTTTTGTGCCATTCGCACCGTGCCATGCAGCACCTGAATTCCTTTTCAATCCTGGTTTCTTCTCAGTGCAAAGAATGTATGGCTAGTGAACTGCTGAATGTACGATGTGCCCGTTGTGCTAGAAGCTCAAAATTACTGTTCCCTTCCCTGGATAGTCGTGTGGGCTACTCGCTTTAAAATAAGGCACTTTTAGACTATACTGAACTATACTGGACTGTGTCATAGCACTTTTCAAAGTGTGGGTCTAGTGTTGATTTGAGTCAGGTAGATTGAGTGTAGATGCTGTACAAGCTCCTAAGCATGCAGCTGGGGCAATGCGCTGCAGTCCTGACTTGCAAATGACATCCTTTTAGCAAACACCTCCTGTTCTGCCTTAATGTGCCAGGCTGTGCGGTGGTTTCATTTTTGAGAGGGGAAAAAAAAAAAATTAAAGTCCAGCGAGAACTAGGCTGAGAAGAGCAAATTCATCTCTCTCAGAATCGAAGCGAGATTGAAACCAAATTTGTCGAAGCAGAAGGCTTAAATGACTGAACTCGCTGTGCTAAATAAATAGTTGTCTTTTCTCATACTGAGCACATGCCGTTATTTGCTTGATGTTATTCTTTGTGTGGTGTTTGTGATATGAAATCCTTCTAGTGATATCTCCGTGGGGAGAATGAACTAATGCTTAAAACTGGTCAGATTCTATGCTTGGGATTTGAAGAGATCTAGATTGCTAGTTTACTCTCTTGATAAAGTCTATGAATTATAAATTTGCAAAACTGACATTGCAGTTTATCACGAAAACTATAGATTAAACTATTACACCTGATCTCAATCTATTATTTAAGGAGCCATAAGTTTTAGTCAAACATAAAGATGTCATTATGCTCTCTTGGACAACTTAGTAGAAGGTTTTTTGATGTTTCTAGCTATAAGAAAGATGAAATGGATTACACTTCTGCTTCTTTTTTCTACTGATTTAATACGCTATGGATAAGTCCCGTTATTCCTAACAGTTCTGCAGTAGGAGGCAAACAAATCTGGAAGCCGAAGGATAATGTAGCAGCATTTTTAGGAGGGTAAGAAAGCATTCTTGCAGGTGCTGTTCACCTCTCGGGCTCACGTGTATCGAAGCACTGAACAATCCCTTGCCCTGAAGTGTTTCTTAGCGCCATTAGGATGAGTAATAAATTAAAAATGGGTTTATGTCCCTGCTGAATCAAAGTTTAGGGGTTGATTCATAGGTTATTGAAAACAAGGGGAATTTTTCCATTGGCTTCACTGAAGATCAGGCCTTTGAGATCTTATTGGCACCAGGGATATGATTGAATGTTGCTGTAAAGTCATCTCAATGGCATGTTTTTTTTTTTTAAAACTGACAAAACCATTCCTTACTCCTCCTGCTGAGTGTAAGGAAAGTATTCTCTGGTATTAACTGAGGCAGCCATGCTCACAACTATGCTTATAACTACATTAATATTTGCATATAAACAACAACAGTGTAGCTAAAAAAACCAAACCAAAAACCCTAGAGTTGGTGAGAGGAGATGATTTCTGCCTTTAAAAATGTCCCTTCCTTTCCTGGAAATGCCACTGGGGTTTAGAAAGCGGCATCCTTCAAACTATTTGTAGAATTGGTTGAAAATAACCAAGTCCTGAAGCTTTGAGAGAAAAATTATTCTTCAAGAATCAAACCAGAAAAGGAAGGCAGTGAAAAAAATGTATTTGAAAGGTGAGATTCTTGGAATTCCAATCATCTCTACAGAAAGCTTTAGGTCAGTGCTTCTCAGAGGGTACAAGAAAATACAGAGAAGTGCAGACAAAAAAAAAAAGCACGACATTATTACCTTAATTTTGGCAAGGACAGGTTAACTTTTATACCCTATCCAAGTCTATCTTTTTTTTTCTCTGACAAAAGCAAAAATGACCAACTCGGATGCCATGCAAATTAACCTTCGCTAACTGACTTTTCCAAATGAATTTTTGCTGGCTCTGTTCAATGTTGAAGGGTTAGCGAAGCAAGAAAAAGACCTGAGGTTTTCTACAACCAACTTGGTATATGGGCCTTTTGAAAGGCTGCATTCTCTTTTCACATGCTTTGCTATGAAAAGGACTGAAAATCCAACCTACTTGCTGTTCGATCCTCTTAGTCTGCGACATCATACTAGAGCGGGGATGCTGGTTTCCTTCCCAAGCCACGTAGCATCTTGCTGTGGTCTCATCCCCTTCACCACAGTGCCAGGATGAATCTTTTGAGCTAGGAAGAGTCGTCTTCCATAGGGGTAGGCAACTGCATCACGTAAGCTTTTTTCATAGACTGACTGCAGTTCTGCTTTAGGGGGTGGGCACCTCCCTTCCTGAAGGCTCTGATCTGGATAATAAAAATTCTATATCTAAGTTAGTTAAATTCCTCCAGCACAGGAGGCTGGAATCGGTATATTTCCTGTTATTTACACCAGAGGTATTTGGTCCTTTATTCTTTCAGGGAGGAATCCTCTGATGCTGAAGGTCTGACCTGGGCTGCCTGCACCTTTTAGGTCTTACCAGTGGCACTCGATTTGACAACTCCACCGCAGAAAGCTATGAAGCCTGTGAAGTCTTCTGGGCCAGAGGATGTGGTACCACCCACATACTTCAGGATTTACACTCTGCGGGTTACGAAGAAGCCAGGAGAGGGCAATGTCAGCAGTGTCTGCCTAGTACTGTGTATTAAACATTGCTCTGTTTCCAGCCCACAATTTGTCCCTAAGCGCTTGTCCTGCAGTGACTTGTTTTTGTCTATTATTCTTTTTAAAACCTCTCCTGTCTTCATTTAATTGGAGATTTGTTCTCTCCTGAATTTTATCTATTTGAAGTATTGCTTAATCATTAATGTGAAGTTATTTTTTTTAAGTGGCATTAAGAGGCAAAGAGCACAAAATAAGATGTCTTAGCTGCCATGGTGAATATGTGGCAAAAATGAGAGGGTACTTAATTCATCAAACAGAAGGTAGCTGTACAGAAAGTTGATCTCTTGAGCTAGGTTATCTTGAAGTGAGCAGCCCAGATGATGATGCAAGGTGCTGCTGAGGGTACTGCAATTTAATGGAGACACTGGCCTGGAGCATGCCCCATGTCCTGTTCATCTGGACTTGGCTGGCTCTGTCCGACACCATTTTTCTGTGTCTTTTATTGCATCTTGCTGTGGTTAGCTCAGATCACATTACCTTGATTGATTGGCCTCGGGGAGTTTAATCTGTTGAGCAAAGGGGTTTTATGATGACTTTTTCCTCTTCTCTTTTAGATCATGAGTCCAGGCCTGTGACCTGCTTTCCTTTTTAATGCCCAGATTGCTAGGCTGTCTGCTCATGCCAGATCTTCAACTGCTACAAACTACGTGGCTTCGTTGGTTTCCGGAGAGCTGATTAATTGCTTCTCCTTTACTGCTTCTTTGGCTGCTGCACCGTATTCCCTTTCCTCTCCCTACTTTCTTCCCAGGCAATTCTGCAGATGTGGCCTTTCCACAGCTAGGCAGAAACCCTGCCCCAAGGCAGATTTTGGGTAGCGCCACCCAAAAGACACAGGCAGTGTTCAGCCACTGAGCACCTAAGGGGAATGCAGAGACTGTGTGGCACAGCAGGGAATTACAAAGTTTTCATATGCCCTAACTGCTAAGGCTTTGAGGGTCTGAGTCTGCAAGATGCTGAGTGCTCTTGTCTGCCACAGGAGCTCAGCAGATGAGAGAGAGAACCACAGCTGGAAGGTCCCTCTCTTGTGCTTGCTCTTCCATGTCACTGCATGGCCATGAGCTCTGCTCAGGATTGAAGCCTGCCCACTGGTCAGGTGTGATGTGTTTTGGCTGTGCAAGGGATGCTGACACAGCATGAGCATGCACTACACTTGGCTGCAGCTAGCGCTTCTGCAGTCCTCCAGTTATTGGAGCACCAAAAATATAGGCAGAAGACAGAGGTTCTCAAGCACTCAAGAGCTGGCTCTTGGCTGAAGTCGGTGACCTGCTTTTCTGCTGGCCTTGAAGAATCGCCTCACGTGCAGGGTGTGCTGCAGCTCGCTCTCATCCTCGTATGGTGGCAGGATCGAGGACTTGGGCAACTGCAAGGATTTTTCCATTTGAATGGGCTGATTAGCTGTTACCATTTGGTAAAGTAATACAAGACTGCTGGGCCTTGAAAATTCACATCTTGCTCCACTAACTGTGCCAGTAAGCTGACCAGCTTTCCAATTGTGGGGGTTTGGCTCTACCCTGTGCTATAGTTCTGCTCCCTGCTTTGTAAAGTTTTGACGTGCAATACCTGAGGACTCATGCTCTCTGCTCCTTGATGCTATGCTCCTAAAATCAAATAGATTTTTATTTTTTTTTTTTTGCTGAAAAATATAATTTGGGTTAATCTTGCTCTTGTTTCTCTTCCAGTTGCTCCCAGCTTGAAATTCACAGACCGTTCCATTCTTTTTTTCATTTCTCATAACGCAAAGCCCTGGTGCAGCATACCAAGAATAAACTTAAAGGTTCTTTAAGTACCACAGTACCAAAACGCCCAGCAGGACGAGAGGAATCTTTAATCATCTCTGCAACAGTAAAGACCTACATTGTATCCCTGGTTTTGCCACAGCAGCTTCAGTCAGTCAAGTTTCTGGGGCAGCCTGATAGGAACAAGGGTGCCATACAGTTTTGTCGTGTTAAAAACAAACAGGTGAATAATTTGGCTTTACTAAGTTTTGAGCAGCCCTTCTTAAACCTGGTGCCTTTTCCCAAGTCACTGGTTAGGACCCTTTCAATTGGAATCTTTAAAAGGTGCAATCTCAGCTCCCCAGTGAAGAACCAACTCTCTTCTAGTGGTAGGTGCAGGTTGTTTACAAACGTGTGGAGAAACTAATATTGTAGAAAGGGAACTCGAGGATCAGATTACAGGGGATTTATTTATTATTTTTTTTCTCTTTTGGTTTGCTTGGATTCTGTTACTTTTCCAGGGACTGATCCAAAGCCCTTGGAAGTCAGACAGAAAGCTCAAACACTGGTAGTGGGGAAATGCCTGCTGCTACCTTGGAAGCTGCAGGCATCTTTCCAATGACATCGGTGGGTTTTGAGTCAGCCCCTTGATCTGTTTTCCAATTAATAGTAATTTTCAGAGTGACACCTTGATTTCTTCCCTGTACGAACAGACCTGCTTGTCACTTACACATATTTACCTGTGTTCAACATACAGGTTTGGGGTTTTTTTTTTTTTGCTTTCAGAAACAATATGCTGCTAGACACATTTCCTGGAGGGAAATGGACACCTACCTACACACAAAGCTATACAGCTAATTTATACCTTGTTGAATTTATAATCTTGTCTATGCTTCTATGGACACTTTGTATGGGCTGCAGCTCAAATCCTAAAATAGTCAATTTTTCCTTTCCCATATAGTATTCTATTTACTTTGACTTAAAAAGAAAAAAGCGTATAAATGCAATAATGCAGGTAGACTAGAAATACTAGATTGAAAATTAAAGTAGTTTAGCTTGTCCCATTGTGACTGACAGTGTTGTACGACACCCAACGCTGTACCCTAACATTTTCCAGGCTTTCTACGTAGCTGAATCTAGTATTAGCTTTGAAAACCCATTGTATGAGTGGTGGGTGGATGGGTTGGAAACGTGTGCTCTCTATGCACTGTATGTTACTCACATCAGAAGCTGTATGGCCACTCCATATGCTGTGAAACTGTAAATGATTCCCAATACACCTGTAACTCTTACCAGGATTGTGAGAAATAAACTATATATAGAGATATATATACAGACATAGATATATTGTATAATTCCTCATGTGAGCATCTTTGTGTATGTGGGGGTGTGAGAGAAAATGGCTGTTTTCCCTCTCACTCCTTACTCATGTCCGTGTTTCCTGCAAGTTCCATGTTTGCTAGGATTAGTGATCCCGGTGAGGACTGTAAGAAAAGACAGCCCCTGCCCCAGATAAACTCCAGTCTGCCCCAAAAAAGCGGGCAAAGGAAGATTAGTGTTAGTCCCGTGTAGGAACTAAGGTGTAGAACAATTAAAGACTTATCCAGAGCCACAGAGGAAACCCTTTCTGATCCCAGTGATCCCCTGTCCTGCAGGCTGGTCTCCAGGATTTGCCACACAGTTGCGTGCTCTGACTGCTCCCCTGCCAAAGTAAGGTGCGCTCTGATTTGCTTGGTTTTGGTTTTAAGTTGGCCCAGGAGCATCTGTTCTCACAAGTAAAGCATCCCCCGAGCACCTGGCTGGTGTCTGGGAGGTCCCTGTGAACCAGCGTGAGCCAGGGATTCCTTCCGACGCGTCAGAGGGGAGGAGGGTTTCGGCAGTGCACGTTGCTGCAAACAGTTGCTGTCACATTACACTGGCCCCAGGCAGGGTCTTTGCAGAAATCTGCAGGCTTTTGGAAATGAATCTCTTAAGAACTGGGAAGACAAATATTGTAACTCTCTTGGGGTCAGGAAACAGGGCAGCTTTCAGTTGCCAAAGCCTTAATTATCTGAGGTTTTTGGTTTGGGAACACAGCTGAGGACTCAAGTTTTAGCTTGTCTGAATATTCGTAAGAGCAGGGGAGCAAATAAATTCTTTTTTTTGCCGAGTCTGAATCTGAGAAGCTGGGGTGGGTGGATGCCTGGCCCTCCCCGCTGTCCCCAGGGTGTGTGAAACAGCACATACCTCCGGCCAGCCAGGTACGGATGCGCTGTCTGGGCAGAGCTGGCAACCTGCCCCGGCTACCCAGGCTGTGAGAGAGCCCAGCTTCTGAGGAGCTTGAGGCTCTTCTTCAGTTCCTAGGCTGGTGAAAGGTACCTTCTCCCAGCGAGAGCCTGGCCCACCTCCTCTTAACAGAAGAGGGTGTGCAGCCGTGGCTGGGAAGGCGGCGGGGATGGTTCGGCAACAGGCGATCCTGCAACTTGGAAGGCTTCCCTGTAATTTGGCATCAGTGGAGGCACCCGCAGAAGCTGTCCTCCTCGGCCTGCGGTGAAACGGTACCACTCGCTCGATGGAGAGGAAGGAGAATGGGCTGGGGAATATTCCCATTCTGTCTCCTTCAAACAAAAAAGTGTCTTTCCCTTCTCACTGCCAAGGAAGGCAGCGGCACAGACACATTGGTCTGGTTGTGGTGCCAACTGAGAGCGCAGAGCTAGCATCAGCTCAGTGCCTTCAAACCCTGGTTTGGGTATCTTCCACCTGCCCGTTCTCTGTTGCATCTACTTCTTTCCCTCCACATATTTATAGAAGTCTAAAAAGTCTGAAAAGCAGAGGTTATGTTTACAATTATCTTAAACTATACATGGCTTTTCCCTGCTCCCTTCTACTCTGGCCATAATTTAGCCACAGAAAATGATGCAGTGCCAAATCACTGCATTTTGAAAGAGAAGCACAGCAGTTCCATTTTACTGGGCGGGATTTGAAGAGGAAGCACTCAGGCTGACTTAACATAACCGTAACATCCAGGCTCTACCAAACCCAACACTCTGCGTGAAGTAGCAAATAATTTATATTGTGAGCCTGCCACAGCGCTAGTTACTGCTCGCGCTTGCTAACCTCCCAAATTAAGCAGCGAGGGGCTGCGAAGCATATCTAGGGCTTGCTGAAAGGGAATTTGACAGAAGACCATTTGCAAAACTGAGCTCTGGTAAAACGTAGGCATTGGCACCTACTGAAAAGGGGAAGATCAAGCATTAAGACATCGCTGTATAATTTAATCTCCCAGCAGCTGGGACGCTCTCACGTGCATTTTTTTCTACGCCCTCCCCTCAAATTGTTGTCAAGTCCTCTAACGCTTTGTATTTTGGGCAGTCTAGGGAGGATGGGAAGAGCTGATGGAGCAGGATTTGCGACAGCAGTTTGCTTTCTGCTCTTGGATATAGAAAAAAAGCACTGGATTCACAAGCAAGGAATAAGGAACATAAATGCGACGCTCTGCGCCATAAAGGCTTAGGCTGCTGGAGTGGCACAAAAGCTGAACTGAATCGTGAAAGTATGCTTTGAGTTTGGGGTGGTTTTTTTGTTTTTAATCATTTTCTGGTAGCTAAGCTGGAACAAAAAGAGAGGAACATCCAGGTATCTCCGCAGCTAACCAGCCTATAGTTTCAGGACCCACTTTTGGCGACAAAAGGTGACTGACGGACAGATGATTGAAGAAACAGACAAGCGGACAGCCTGATGGCATAAGCTGCATTTCCTTTAGGAAGCCAGACTGGAAATTAGGTCCTTTCAAATAAATAAACAAAAATAATGGCAGAATTGTACTGTCTTCATTTTATGTCTATCATTTTACAATGGCATTTTCTCTTTGTAATACACTACCACAATCAAGAGATAAACCTGTTAACACAGAGATGAAAAATACAAATCCAGAAACTGAACAAGGTTTACAAAAATTGCTTTTCCTTGTAAGCCACAGAGCCAAAAGCAATGGCACCTGCAATAAACAAACATTTCTCTTGAAGAATAATCATTAAAGATTAAAAGCATACGCAAAGAACACAGTCTGGACCAGATGTGAGGGATGGGAAGGACGGTTTCAGGGAGGTTTGGATGACTTTATTTAGCTTGCAATTCTGATGCTCGTTCCAGCAGCTCTGGGAAATCACCCATGTCTTCATCCATGTATTTCAGCCATCCTTTTTTTTCAGCAAACCACTCTGACAGATCCGTGTGCATCTTGTACCATCCCATATAACTTAATCAGTTGTGGCTTCTTCAGGGATGCGAAGGAGCAGGATGGACGTCTGTCCCTCCACAACATCCCTGGGGTTACTCATCCCCGAGGGTGAGAGTTATCAAGAGCAAAACCTGGTATCAAGAGCAAAACCTGAGTGATAACTTAAAATAACTTAAAACCAGCTTGAGCCAGTAACAGCTTAAGCCAGTAACTTAAAAACAACTTGGGCTCATCAAAAGAGTTTTGTTCCTCCTTATCTCGTGTCAGAAACACATCATTAGCACAATAAACCATGATCCGTGGGGGCTTGGGCTTCCCAGGAAGGCTTCTGGTGTTTGGTCGCCCGAGGAGGGACTTTGTCTGGTCAGAGCAACGAGGTTTGAATCCCAGCACTGCAGCTGGATGTGGCCGCTCAGCTAGGCATTGAAAATTAGCTGACATTTTGACGTTTATGCCTGCTTTTTCATTTCCAATCTGGAGCATGGAGTTCCCCTTCTCCGAGGGGGGGTGGTCCCTGTAATAAGCTTTCAGTGATTCAGTTCTACCGGGTATCAATTTAATGGGGGGGTGGGGGTGGTATATCAAAACCCAGTATAAAACTTTGATGAGGAAAACAGTCTTACGCCAGTACCCAGCTTGAGGAGCGCTGCTTAAAGCCACCAACACGCTGACTATGAAGGGGAAATAAAGCACGGCGGCCGCTGCACGGTAGCGCGGGGGAAGCAGGTGGGACGTGCCGCCAGGTGATCCGCCGTGGTGCCCCCGAGGGGTTAAAAGGCACCGCGGACCCCCCCCCCCACCCCCTCACAGCCGCCATCGCCGCCCCGCCCTGCTGCTCCCCTCAGCGTTCCCCCTCAGCGTTCCCGCTCAGGCGCCGCCGCGCGCTTCGCCCAACTGCCGCCGGCGGCGCGCGCGTCCCCCGCTCTCCCCGCACTGCGCATGCGCGGCGCGGCCGCATGAGGAGACGAGCGCCGCCGCCGCCGCCGGCGGGCTCGGCCGCGCCCCGCGCCATGTCGGACCGGCTCGGCAAACCCACCTGCCTCATCGTCGCCAGCGCCGCCGCCGGGGGTGAGACGCCCTCTGGGGGGTGGGGTGGGTGGGGAAAGCCCCGTCCCGCCGGGCCACGCTTCTCCCTTCGGCGCGCCGGCCGTGCGGGCTCCTCCGGCCTGCGGGTCCTTTGCGGGGCCCCACCCCGGGGTACAGCGGCCGCGCTCCCCTGCGTGCGAGGGGGGCTTTGCACGCTCATGGGTGGTGTGTCCCGCCCTTTGCACGCCCCGCCGTGCTGTGCTCGTGTCGCCCTGCGGCCTCGGCCGCGCCGTGCACCGGCGTCCCCATCTGCAGGCACCTCCTTGTCACGCGTGTGCCTGCACCGCAGCTCGCGCCCAGCTGTGCCGTGCATTTGCAGGCGCGCGCCTCAGCTGTGTGCGTGTCTTAAGTCGCTGCAGCTGAGCTGCGCAGCCGCGCGTGCATGGTTGGTTGCTCAGCTTTGCAGGGGTCTGTGCACAGCCTGCTCCTGCTTGTGCACCTGGGTTGCGTGCAGATGCGCTCGCGTTCCGCAAATGCTCGTCTGCGATGCACACGTGCTCGCGTGTCCCCCTCTGTGTGCAGCTGGGCTGTTGAATTCCTGCTGGTTTTCCATGCAGCGGAGCTGCGCTTGCATGCATACCTGGAGAAAGCCAAATTCCCTTCGCTTCTGCCTGCGTTCCCTCTGCCTTCCCTGTAATCCCCCAACCCAGACAAACAGAATACCTTCATCGTTTATTTCTTAATGCACAGCTCACATACAATGAAGGCTGTGCATTCCCTGCATCTTGAAATAACTCTCTGAAATTGAGAGCTCTTAAAATGAGAAAAAAAAACCGAGTGCATGCACTTTGTTAGAGAAAATGAGCTAGTGTGGCTGGGATTAAAATATAACTCTTGTTTCCTTAAGTTGTTGTGCTCTGTTTTTCAGGTGTGTCAGCCCAGTCCTTCCTTCACTGCTTTACACTGGCTAGCTCTGCTTTTAATCTGCAAGTTGCGACTCCTGGAGTAAGTAAAAATGGGGAGTTACTGTGACTTCAGTCTGAAACCAATTGTTATCTCAATTGACAAGAGGGGATTATACTAAATCTGTTCTGAGAGGTGTTTTATTGGCTTTACAGATTAGGGGACTTTTTAAATTTGGTTTTCTTCATACTGAACTGAATGTGTGCTTCCTGTATCATGCTTCTGAACTTCTCTGTCCACTATCTGTTACCCAAAAAGAGTGGAGGGAGAACTATTAGAAGAACTACTTCAGTGGGAAAAATGGAAAACTTCAGGTTTTTGAGAGCTAAAGTCTCTCAAAATACCACATAGTTATCCTTCAAGAAATGTATTGGGTGTCTGCGCAGTGATCCTAACCAGTCTCTGAACTGTGTTTTCCCTAGGGGAAGTCAATTGATTTTGTGGATGTGAATGAGAGCAACATGCGCTGGATACAGGACTTCCGTATGAAATCATATGCGAACCCTGCCAAGTTGGAGTCGATCGATGGTAATGGCTTTACTGTTGGCCAGTGTGTCACCTCCATTCATCAGGGAAACAGATGTTTCTTGGTGTTAGGCCTTTAGGGCAGAAGTGCACAGAAAAGGCATAAAACTTGTGTTTTAAGAGGGAGCCCTGGCAACTACAGTTGTTTTCTTATTTATCTTGAATTGGTAATTTTCTCTTTTATATATATACACACACTATATATATCTTCTTCCATATATATACACACACTATATTGTTGATTTTTAAAAAATAAATATTTTACTAAAGTAGAAGCTAGCAGGCATTGTGGTTTTAAGTTTTGCCTGGGTAAGAATGTCTCATTAAAAGTGTATATTCTTTGCCCTAAAAGGGACCTTTTTCTCTACTCCATATAGATATGTTTGTTTCTTTAGTTTTTGTTTTATGCCATTTTTGACTGTCTTACATGGTATTGTCTTAATTTTGTCGAATCTGAAATGGGTTTATGATCAGGCTTTTTTGTATGTTGCTTGTATTATAATTAGTTTATCCTTTCCTCTTCACTAGGTGCTAGATACCATGCGTTGCTGATTCCGAACTGTCCCGGGGCTATAACTGACCTTGCGAACAGCGGGTACCTGGCTAAGATATTGCAGCACTTCAGCACCGAGAACAGTAGGTGAACATCATTAGATATTTTGTTAAATAAAATACTACTACTGTGCTGTTCATGTAAGTCTGAACCTTCTTGAGAATGTTTACGTAGTTGGGATAGCGTTCGGAACTGGAAAGAGCGGCTTTAGAGAAATGTGTCTTCCATTAAAAAGTATCCTCTTTATGTAAATGTGTATTAAAAAAAAATACCATAGCTTTTCAATGCTTGTGTCAGAAGAGGGTTCTCTGCCTTAGTGATACAGAAATGGCGCTCTCCAGGTCAATAAGGCTCAAGGTTCAGAGCTGCATGTGGAATGTACCAGGATCATTATTAAGGCTGTAGTTAATCAAGACTTGTGTGTGCTTCTTGTTTTAGTGTTTGAGGAAAAACCTTACAGCCTAAGATTATAAACAGCACAGTACAGTTTTATTGGAGGAAGGCAATATGGTGTAACATGAATCTCATTAACACTCATCTGTGTTTTGGCTATTTGAAGATGCTTACAACTACTCAAATATACTTTGTTTTTTCTCTAGAGCCTATCTGTGCGATTGGACATGGGGTTGCAGCTTTGTGTTGTGCCACCAATGAGGATAAATCCTGGGTGTTTCAGGGATACAGTCTGACAGGAGTAGGTTGAGCTTTCACCTGACTTTTGCTGTTTGGGGGCTTTTTTGCTGTGTGGGAGCCTGTGATTTCAGGTGCTGGTGTTTCTGGTCTTATCCTAGAACTTCCTGCAAACATAAATCATCAGTTTGGTACCCTTGGCTTATGTGCAAGGGGGCCCAACACTGAGTACATGAAGGGATTGTCTCACTTAGCTGTCATGTGAAGAGTGCTTTCCTTCTGATTGTTCAGTAAACCTTAAACTGAATCAAAATGCTGGGAATGATTGCTGCAGCTCTTTGGATTCATAGTTGAGGGCTTTTAAGAATTACTTTGTGGTTTCATGAATGCTGGGGATAAGTTTTATTGCTCAAGGTGCCCTTGCACTTTCCAAGGTAGAGGAAGTTTTAGGAAAAAAGGCTGTTTGTAGAAACTGGTTTGTGATTCAAAAAGTGGGCAGATGCAGCTGGTGCTTTGTTTAATGTACGGTCATCTCTCTGACCTTGCAGACCATTTATATGGCAGTTGTACCTGTGCGCCAAGAAGATCCAAACCTCTATAGTAAATCTTCCGGCGTTGAAAATCTACGTGCAAAATTAAGAAATTAAGTTTATGAGACTCAGAAAAGCTGTCAATGTCCTGATGTTCTTGTATTTGGCATTACAGTCCATGATAAAATCTTTTAAATAAGGCATGATGTGGCCTAGCTATAGTTGCTATGGAAACTGTAAAATTAGATTCCTCCTGTGCATATAAAAACTGAACTAAGTACTCTTTAATTTTTCTCTCTTCAATTAAGCAGTTTCCCATGTTCATTCCAAAGCAGAGTATTGTTACTTGGGCTCTGCGAGAGGCACAGCATTTGTGTCCAAATGTTTGTGCCCAACAACCAAACAGGTCTGCACTTTCATGAAGTTCATTGCATGCATGCTGTTCAGTGTCCAGCTGATTTGCAGAAATGTCTTGATGTCATTCTTCCTTTATCTCACTTAAGAATTTTCAGTTTGCTCCCTACAGAAAATCCATAGAAGCTGCTCATAGTCATTTGGCTTTGTTTCATTTTGGTTTCATTTCCTGGGAGAATTGTAGGGGAGGCAGAAAAATAAATTGCAGGGGGAAGTACGCATTGGTTTTGCTTGGCTTTTTCCGTAAAAAGCAAGACAGACTTACTTCCTTTTGATCTTTTTCAGCCCTCTGTGTACGAACTAGTAAGGCAGCCTAATTTTGCCAGTTTGTCCATTATTGTGGAAGACTTCGTGAAAGATTCTGGAGCTACGTTTAGCGGTATGTCACTCTCTTGTTGTCTGGGACTTCATGTTTCGTGGCTGCATTTTGGAAATGAATGTTTGTGTGCCAGTCTTACACAGCTGAACAGGACTCTGACGGGATACCTTATGTTCCATTCCCATTTTGTGGATATAAACAAATACCCCAGTGGATTATAAATTACAGTGTTTTAAGAAGTTTTTACCTCAAGGGAAACATGAGGTCACTTGTCTTGCTGTGATGGAAGCAGTTGTACTGCAAGGAAGGGTGTGAGCCCACCTGCAGATTCACAGCCCATATCTGCAGGGGAATGTCTGCAGGGAGCATGTGCTCTGTTGGGAGAGGTTAAGCTCTGGATTTTGGGGTTGTCTTTTATTCAAGCAAATGCTTTGTTATTTAAAGCTGGAGGTGCTATACTGAATGGCTTTGGTTGCTCTGATAATAGTTGTCTTTTGTCATCAAGTATTTTACTTGTAACTAGATCTGGTTTTGTAGTATTTTCCTGTTTTGTTACTAGTATTTTCATTAGTTAGTCAGAATGTAGAAGCTTGACTTTTGAACTACAAAATCTGAAGTCCTGCCCTGTGTGAGCAATTAAATCCATTAACGGAAAAAAATGTCACTTTTCCTAGATTATTTCTGGATGTGCAGGGAAAAGTGTCATTTTTCTTTTCCATGCTGCTTTCTTGCAATACTGAAGAGCTAGAGGGAGAATTAAATGATAAGCCATACGTGGCTCTATTCAATCTGCTGTTCTGTTAGGTAATTCTTTTAGAATCTGTCCTTAAAGAGAACGAAGCGATGCCTGTAGTATTTAAGTCATCCTTTATTTAACAGAATAGTGCCACCCCTTGGGCTGGTACAGTTTGAAGTGGCCAGATTAGAGATTACACACATGGCATGGATAGGAAACAGAACCAGACGCCTAATGCCATGGATCTATTTTTCACGAAGAAGAAATGCCACTGTCTTACCAAATTGCTGTATATTCTTTGCTTAATCCTCTCTCATCCGTGCTGCTATCAGCCTGGTTGTGTGTTTAAATGGCACCCTTATGCTTTTACACTGAGCTGCTGCTGCCACCTTCTGCGTAATGGGTTCAGTACTGACGGTGTAAAAGCTGGTGTCTCAGTGGTGCCTGTTACGTTGCGTGTGCTTGGTTGCAGTGGCACTAACAAATTAGGCAAGAAGAGGAAAAAAGCATGTGTGGTTGCAAGGTACTTAGCCTGTATTTAGATAGTCAGTGGCTGGGAGAGGGGGAAGAATGTAAGAGTTATTAATTACTGACAAAATAATGGTTCTATCTGTGGAATGAGGTGAGTTAAAAATACTGGTTGGAGTACTGAACAATTGCTGGCAGGTATTAACATGTCATGCTATTATAATGGGCCAGAAAATAAATATTTTCCTGAAGGCTCTCTCTAGCATGGTGATTGCAACTTTGATGTCTTACATAAGAAGAGTTTATGTTGTATTGCAGGGTAATTATAACTGTCAAATATATACTTTGAGGTTTTTATTATGGAAATCTCTTGATATAGGTACTTTACCTCTCTGGTGTTAATTGAATCAAGGGACCAGTCCTGCTGTCCTTTCAGAGGAGTTTCTGGTGAAATTGTTTCACCACTGGGGGCTCAAGATTGTCCTGTCGGGGGGATTATAGGTCAGCGTATGAGTCATCCAGCAGATCTGTCTGGTCAAAATAGTTACCTTCTGTCTTAGCTCTCAGAGGTGTGATACTGGAAGTGCAGCAGTGCCCACTAACACAACGCTTGTTGCTTTTTTTCCTTTTTGTAGCCAGCAATCCAGATGCTGTACATGTTGTGCTGGACAGGCACCTGGTGACAGGACAGAACGAGAATTCCACTCTTCCTGCAGTCCAGAATCTTCTTCTTCTTTGCAATGTCAGGTGAGTCAGCATGGGAGAGAAGAACTAGGAACAGGTAGTGGTGAGCATCTTTTAGTTTCAGGAATATTGTCCCCCAAAAGAATTTTTTTGCCTAGGTTAACTGCTGAAGCGTGTGTCATCTTTGTTTATCTGTCTATTCAGTTGGTTATGTCTTTTGGTAAAAAGCGTTTGTGATTATTAAAAAAAAAAAAAGGTAAAATGGGTTGGGAAACGCACAGCTATCTATCAGGACTAGTAAAGTCAAATGCAGAACAGGCTTCACTAAGCATGTCTGTTAAGAGAAACATGTCTTGTGTGTTGTTCTTTGTGCTTTGGCAAGTTAGCATTTAGTCAGCTATGTCTTTAGGATTTTGGGGATGAACAGATCTAATTTCTTTAGTAATGACCTGACCGTTTGACTGTCTTTCATCTTGTCAGATAGAACACCACTTATAAATAACAACTAAAATCTTCTCTTGTTCAGGTGAATGTGTGTTACAAGTCCTTTCCTGGCTGTGGACTAACAGGTCGTGTCATGTTTGGATGTGTTTCATTCGGCAGGAAATGAAGGAACAGGTCTCTTTGCAAATAGGATGGACGAAGAGGCAACAGGCTAAGGATTTTCTTGTCTGTTAACTGGATATAACAGCCTGCTAAATTTCTGTCCTGGACTATGAAGTGACTGTGAAGTGGCAATGTCAGGTTTTGCATATATAGAATGGATGAAAGTTGTGAATAAGAACTTTGAAGTGCATCATGCTTCAGAAGCAACTATGAAACCACCTTGCATTTTTGTTGCTACATCTTTTTTTACTGCTGCTCTCTAGACGCTTAACTTACAGATGTGGTGAGCTGTCTTTTTAAAGAAAAAGAAAAGCTGGTGCTATGGATGCAAATAGCTGAAGACCTTGCTCTAGGTTGATATTATACTGATTGTTAGTAACTGCCCCAAAGAGCCCTTGGAACTCTGAACCATCTGGTGTTTGTGTTTCAAATATCAAAATCTACGCCTGGAGCTTCATTGTGATGCAATTTCAGACACGTTCTCACCTTTCTTTTGGCAGGTCACAAAGTTAATGTCTGAACTGTGAAGCGTCTGGGACGCTTGGATGTGCTTGGAGTAGGATGGAAAACACTTAGCTAAGCTCTGAATAAAGCAGAACTGGTTGTTTGAAGGCAGCTCCCTGTGGTGGTACTGTTAGCACAACATGCCCTTGTTTTCTTCCTTGCCTGTTCACACTATTGGACTTCTGTTTAAAAAGTTTGCTCAGCTGTTTTCAAATGGTCTTCTAACTGGTTATCTGTTCTCCTTTGTGGTGCTTATGTTATGAGTTTTGTTCTGTTTGAAATGTTTGAAATATTTCTCTCTGGCAAGTACATTGTGGTTGTCTCTTGCTGGAATTTTGTGGACAAAGAAAGAAAAAATGCAGGCAGCTAATGTGGATCATGTCTTCTGAGGAACCAGTGTGAGATGAAATCTGGCCACCTTTCCTTCTGAGCAGCAGATGTGGCTAGAAGTTGGGCATGGAAAGGAATAATCCAACAGTTTCACTGTTGCAGGCTCAAACATACTAAATGTGTGGGAAAGTAGACAGATCAACATTTTTTCTTCACTCTTGGAACAGAGGGCAACATTTCTGCAGTGTTCGGTGAAGGAAAGGACTCTTGTGGTTGCATTTTTTTTCTTAACGGGATAATATGATTTATTGGTTATAACCAGTCATCAAGCAGGGTAATTTTATGCCTTTTCTGTAGAAATTCAGTTTATTTAGTTCTATCTCAAGAATTCAGTGTGATTTCTAAAAGATAATCTGCTATGGGAATTTTTTGGGTTTTCTACACTTTGGAGCCCAGCGTACAGATTTTTGGCTTTGATAGAAATTAGAATTTGAAACAAAAGTTGGGCTTTGGTAGAAATTAAACTATCAAATAGCTTTTATAGCTTAAATCCTCATTCCTGTGTAGTCATCTTGGGGATTTGTTGACCTCTGTCACCATCAGGATGTACTTTCCATCTGGATTTCTTGCAGGCTGTCTGCTGAAATGATGTGAAAAGTTTTTGTACTTGTACTGCAGGAGTATTTGGAATTGAGGTCACGTTGTGTTGACTGCTCTGCACCTACAGCAAGGAGACATGCTCTGCCACCAAAAGGTTTATTTAAATAGAGAAGGTAAAACTTCAGGCCCTAGACTCCACTGATTGCCTGAGCAGGGAACTTAGTGGGGCTGGAGTCAGGTAATAGGGGTCCTGGAGGAGGTGGGGGCAATTTATGTGGCTTCTGAGGTGAGGGAGCTTTGCTGCACCTGAGCTAATCCCTGACTGCCTGTGTCCTGTTTGCATTCCTTAATTGTGTACCTAAAGTTCTGTCCAGGCTTGTTAAGCTGCCAGGTGAACAAACTGTATTCAGACCACTACAGGCTTTGATCAATTCTCTGTTGTATTTTCCTTGTTTTGTGGCAGCCAGGACCTGTTGGAACTGCTTGGTGCCCGGATCAGGAAGTATACTGATGTACACTGCCTTCAGATTTTTGTTCTTCCCATAGGGGAGCAGATAAAGAGGAGTTCCTGTGTGCATCTTTGTTCTTTCACCTCACGTGTCTGCTTCTATCCCCTCAGTAATCTGAGCCATCCCTGATGTTGGAGCTGCTCTTGCAAAATAGAGGGAAAATTGCATGACCCAGTAGAAAGTGGCTGGAGAGGTGGTGTGCAAGTGTGTGTGCCTACAGCAGCCTTGATGCGGTTGAGGAGAGAAGGATGCTGGTTGCATGGATGTGGCCTAACTTCTAGCAAGACAGCAAAATTACTTTGGGAAAACAACCCCCTCTCATGCAGATGGTGGGCGAGCATTGTGTGGTCTTTAAACACTACAGTGGCAAATTGTGAGCAAATAGTGATGATAGCTCTCAAGTTCTCATGCAGTACGATCAATTCTAGCCAAGGATTGGAAAAAAACTGTTCTAAAACACAAGAAGGTTGAAATAGAGAATATGTATCTGGCATGACATTAAACAGCTTCACATTCAGGAAAGTTTTATTCTGTTTATTTGGGGTGTGTGTTATGTCAGTGGATTAAAATGTGTAGGCAGTATCCATAATTTTTGCTCATTATCATTTGACTGCTTTACCATATGCATACAGAATTAATTGCACTCTTAGTCTGCTTCATCAAGGACGATTATAGAGAGTTGATGACCATGATAAGGTTTTATTTACTTCATTCTGGAAAAACTTTCAATGGAGCAGTAAGACTCTTGACTCTACAAAAAAATCCGACTGTGCATCAGTCTATTTATTTTGAAATTACTAAAAGCAGCAGGGTTGAAGTACAGGCTTCCAAGGCAACAGCATGTCTATAGTTTGAGGTATTGTCACATATTCCCCCACTTTAGTTCCATGTTAACTTTGTTCTACAGATGTAACACTTGGTATTTCTTGTTATTTTTCTTTTGCTTAAAAACTATCTATATCAACTAAAATCATGAAGTGAGATTACAGAGAGAGTAATGATTTTTTGGATAAGTCTTGCATTTTAAACCTCTGAAGAATTTGAATACCTCAGTTTGTATCTTCTGTACCTTGTGTGCTGTACTTCCTTCCTGGTCAAACTGAGAAGGCCAGTGAAGTATTGTGTCCCAGGCATCCGAGCAGCGATACTTCTGAGTTTGTTTTCCAGCACTTGACTTAAAATGTCATGCCTTAAAATGGCATGTGTTCTCTTCTCAGTGCTTATAGGAATACAGCATGCTCAAACTGCCCAGCAGCCCAATTTTAAATACTACTCTTACCCAACTACACGTAACAAGACTGTGGCAAATAACAGCAGCTCGGGTTTTTGGGGGCCGTTAGCATAGATGAGAAATGTTGCTTCTAATTGCCTTGTGCCTGTTGACCTTTATCAGTGTCTTAGCTCATGGTATAGTTAGTGTTGTCCCTGCTTCACCACCATACATCTTTGGCTTAAAGTTGATTTGAATGTCAAATTCATGGTCCATCCAGTGATGTGGGTTAGAAATCATGTATAAGTGACTTGAACTGGTAAGAAATCAGCTGGAAGCAGTATCGGGAGCCCTCAAAAGGTGCCAGTTCTTGACATATTCAGCAGTGTTCTGCAATGTGATGGTTTTCCCCTCTACCTGGCTTGAGTGTCACAATTTGAACACTGCAGGGAGGATGAGCTTTTGGCAGTGCTTGCAAATGCTTGGTGTTTCACTGTCTTTATGATCAGTTCTTTATGGAGGATTCTGGCATTTAAACCACATGACAGGCCCTTTTGTCCCAAAGCCAGAAACTGCTTCTCAAACAAGTTGGAAGCTTCAAATTCTGGAGATTTTCAACCCACACAAATCCTGATTGTTTCACTATTGTGCTCTGGAGTGCTTGGTGCTTGGGTCCTAGGGATGTTGTCAGCCAGGCTTATTTGCTTAGAAATTCCTATTAACATCCAGCTGCTGATTTTTTTTTTTTAGGGAACTACACACAGGGTGTTACAGCTTGTCTGGGCTTAATGCACGTGAACGTATTCTATGTTTTCCTCTGTTCTTACGGGCAGACATTGAAGTATCTGTTAGAAGCATTGGAGTGCCTCTGCAATACATGGAGCAGAAACACTTGTGGGATGAATTCAAAGGGACAAGGGGCTTTCTCAGGTCATTTAGCCCTAAGATAATCTTTACAGCAGTTGGCTCTCAGCTGTAAAGAAACATTCCTGTATTGTACCCCACAAAGGATTTCTTCACAAGACGACAACACTCATCACTGCATCCCAGCACACACTCACCACTGAAGCTGTGTATTTGTCCCTGCAGGGAAGAAAGGAAAGGTAGAGAACATCTTTAAGGTAATAGGAACCTTTACTGTCAGTTCTATACATGTTATGAAGAGGGATGCTCAAAACACTTAAAACATTTGCAAACTGATCCAGCAGTTGGAGTGAGCCCCAAAACCTGCTTGTGGGTGTGATGTCAACTTTGATACTTCTTACATCTTAATTCAATTTAAGTTTTGGCTGTAACAATTAATGAAAAGGTTGTCTTTCTAGTTTGACTAACCTAATGTTTACAGGACAAAATAGATTGAGTGACATGAAAGGTGATGAGGAATGGCCAAGTCCCCAACAGCTTGGGCTTTGACCATGAGTCCTCTGTGCTACCACACATCCTGTAGCTTGGTACTGTAGCTGCAGTCAGTGGAGGTAGCTTAGAGCCTCTGAATCCAGAGACAGTATCAGAGACAACACGGGCAGACTCAGCTTTTCTGATGAGAGGAGGTGGTGTCTCTTCAGAACACTGAACAAAGCATTTGCTTATTTTAAGGGATCCCTTGCAGGATGTTTGGACTCAGTTCTTGTCTGCAGCTAATGGTGGTTAGTCATACTAGCACTCCATTAGGTTCCATGGTATAATCTAAAATAATAAAAAAAGGAACCTTCTGTATTCATCATAGGCTGCTGTGGGATAAGCTCTGTCATCTGATTCTGGGTATTGGAGTGCTTTTCTGTTTAAACTGATTACTGTTCCGTTGCCGATGGTGCGGCCCTTTTTGCTTTGTACAGGGCTGTCCGCTTTCCTTGGTGCGGACTGTCAGCTTTGAGCTCCCTTGTAGGCTGTTGCAGCAACAGCAGTGATGATTAACTGAGAGTCACTGGGCTTTGCTTCTATGCTTGCCCTAAACAGCAGCAGTGAGCCAAACGGGGTAATCCCAGTAGGATGGAGTCCCTTAACTCTAAGAAAAAAACCTGGCTGCTGCACCTGCCACACCACTGTCCCAGAAGGCTCTACCTGGTGTATTGGGTCCTCTGTAGTCCTAGAGTGTTCTCTACAGGCAGATGTTTAGTACTAGCAGGAGAGAAAAGGAGCCTTTTGTCAAATGCAGATTTCTAGGTCTGTAAGGCACCTCAGCTCAGCTTGAGGGTCAGTGTGTTCCCTCAGTTCCCATGCTTGGGATCTCCATGTTGTCCCCTAGGATGCAAAAAAGCTGACCTGTCATCCTGCTGGGACTAGGCAGCCAGGAACACTGGGGCGCTACTTTCTCCTCTGTAATGCCAATGCACCAAAATGAATATCAGAATAAATGGAAATGATTCCTTGATCCTAATTTGCCTTAAAATTTCAAGTGGTACCTATTGGATACTGTCTGGCTTGTTTAATGTAGCCTGTAATAGCCTGTGATGGCTGTATGTGATAGTCCTTACAAAAGAATTTCACTTTAAAATTAGTCCTTGGAGATTCAGTGTTGCGAGGCTGAAAATAAATGAATGTACTTACTGTGTCAGTTTTGTGGACCCTAGTGGCTGTTTTCCCAGCAGCTCTGCTCTCCTGTACCTCTCCTCTTGCACCCTTGTTCCAAGAATACAGGAGGTATTGAGAGCAACTGTTGGGAGCAGCAGCATGTCTCCCTTGGTGTGTTGTGTCATGGAGTCCAAGAGGGAGCTGAAAGAGGAGGGAAAAGCTTTCCCCTACCTCAAGCTTTGCATGTTTGCAGAGAGTTGGATGTTGAAATTGGAGAGCTGCCACTACAAGGGAAGGTTGATAACTTTGCATTTGTGCTCAGCAGTTGCTGCTCTGTGAAACTCAGAAAGGAAAAGGTGCTGTGGGATGTCGCAGCCTCCCCAGAAGGTGGTGGTACTGCTCTCAGATGGACCTTTGTGTTCCTCTTCATCCTCCTCAGCCACCAGCAAACACCAAGTGCAAAGATGTTGCTTTTCTCTTTTGAATTCCTGAGGAAAGGCCTGCCACTTCTGTGTACTTGTGCTGGGCTAGGTGGGCTGCAGCTGGAAGAGGTAAGAACCTGGGATGCCAGCCAGGTCTACAGTAGCACAAAATGCATATTGACATGGGGTTATGTACACTCAGCTGTGCTGTAAGCAACAAATTATTCCTGTGGCTTCCCAGTGATCTGTGATCATAGGGTCTGCTCTCCTGTGCTCCTTCTTTTCTTAGGAGGATGAGGGCAGCACAGAAAACCTGTCATTAAAGCCTCAATTCTTTGGTATCTCCTAAACCATCATGTGTAATGCTACCCTACATGCTTTCCTTGGAAATTATCCCTTCTCAGCATCACCTGTTACTAAACCCTCTTGCTCCCCAAAGGTCTCTACTTTGCAGTTTGTGTAAAGCCAAGGGTCAACCCTGAAGTGTAGCAGATTCTTTTAAGTTGTTAATTTCTAATCTTGAACAACTGAGTGAAATTTAAATAGGTGTGCTGTCACTGAAGGTGACTTTGAGCCTGTGGAGTTGCTCAGGTCTCTTGATCTCCTAGATCAAACACTGTCAATATGCTGTTTAATGTTTTCATCAATGACTTGGACAGCGAGATCGAGTGCACCCTCAGCAAGTTTGCGGACGACACCAAACTAAGTGGTGCGGTTGACACACCAGAAGGAAGGGATGTCATCCAAAGAGACCTGGACAGGCTGGAGAGGTGGGCCTGTGTGAACCTCATGAGGTTCAACAAGACCAAGTGCAAAGTCCTGCACCTGGGTCGGGGTAACCCCCGGTATCAATACAGGTTGGGGGAGGAAAGG
>BOSO01009470.1:2913-20317 GCA_018403395.1 Gorsachius goisagi | reverse complement strand
TAAAGAACCATGAAAGGAAATAAACCTTTTCATTGTTTACATCTGATGAAAAATGCATGTGGGGCCATCAGCGCAGCTGGATGGACACCGCTGTTGTTACATTAAGCTTCAATTCACATTTTGTTCTGTATCCCTGGCATTTAGCAATACTTGTGTTAGAAACATCCCACATGTGGAGGCATCGTTCTCACCTTCACAACTTCCAGTTCATCTTTACTGGCTGCTTGTTGTTTTTCCAGCCTGGTACTCAGCTGGGAACAAATCTGGAGCAGAAAAAGGCATCTCTTAGCTAAAGTTGACTATACTAAAATATAATCCGTGCTTTTTAACAATGATTTTTGTTAGCGCCAACATTTCTTAAATGCCACCTCACTCAGGTATATGCATTCCCCCTTTAACAAATCCACTGCTGCTGATAATGAGACTGAAAAAAAATGGCAGTATTCAATACAGAACCAGAACATGGAGACCAGAACATTTTATGGATGAATTGGTTTACAATGTTTATACTGCATTATGTCACGAGATAAAGAAGCATTCACCTACAATACTAAAATTAGCGGAAAGACAGGTTATTCCTGATTCCCTAAATGAGGAGACTGTTAGGAAAACCATAAAAAGATTTATGACAAATTACAATGCTTGCTCTCCGAAAGCCTGAAATGAGTGTATCTTATTTAAAGAATGAGATCTGCAACTCTGAAAATTCAGCTCTCGGAACAGGTTGAAAGAAGAAATATGAGAAAGCGTTTCTAGAACAGTACCTGTTTATACTCTGCAATAATGGCTGTGGTCTTCTTGATCTCAGATTCTGCCTTCTCTAACTGCTTCCTGAAGACTTCCTTCAGCTAGGAATTGAAGGAGAGAAGTTACACAGTACGCTGAAAGAAGTTATCAAAATGCATCACCAGGTTGTTCTCTCCAAGTCTTGCTGTGTTTACAACAATTCTACAGCTTCTTCTTACCAAATTCCAGTTCTTCAGACAAATGTCTGATTTACTCAGTATACAGATACCTATAATACTCAGTTATAACCAAAAAGTCTATACTGTGATACACTGTATCCCTGCTTACAGAATTCTCCTACAGGGTAATTCTCTTTCTCTGCGTTAAATGGTGGTACAGCATGGTCCACAGAACACAAAACAAGAGCGTTAACTATTAAGTGGGTTTTACTGATTTGTTTTTCTGCACACTGCCACAGCAGGTTTGGGCAGACAGATTATTTTTTTGTTTGGAGATGGAACAGGAAGAAGAATCTCTCAGCACTGTAACTCTCACTTCCGTAACAGGAGAAAAAAAACCTGTTTTGGTCTGTGGCGCTTCATTAATATACAGTTAACTCATTTCTCCACCGTTTGGAACCACTAAATTTTGAGAGCCCTTTCAGCAGGAGAAAGGCCTCCACTGCCTTGTTTATAGCAAACAGAGAAGTTGGCAACCTCCATTTTGGAGAGACAGCAAGAATTACCGTTTGATTGTTGTAGTCACCATTGCCAAATGGCAAAAATAAAAATCAGGGTATCACTTTTGAAATAAACTTTCCTGAGTGTCAGTATTCAGCACGTTAGATACATGGGATTAAAAAACTAAGACCAGATGTTTTGCAAACAAGTATGAGGCCAGGTCTAGTCAGCAAAACTCTCCCAACCCTCAGCTCAGATCTGCTGTTGGTTCTAGCTTCCAACAGGAATGTTCACAGCTTTGTTTCAGTGAACCAGCAGCTGAATCCAGAATGGCCTCTTACAAAGCAGCAACTCCTCCAGCTCCTTGTTCAGATAATTAAATGAGATCTGATCATGTCCTTAGTTGAGATTGCTCACCACCAGTGAAAATGATTATTACAATACTAGGAAGAGGACAAGGTATGGAAAACTGAACATTCAGAGCTCAGCTAAAGGAAAACATTGAAAAACATACTTTTTAAAAAAGAACATCTATGCTGGCACCTTAAATTTTTAATTGCAACTACATTTTGAAGACAAAAGTCCTCTCTGCAATTGCAAGAGAGTCATGCTTTTCTGCATATCCTTTTGCTTACCTTTCCTTGCTAAATTGGAGAAGCTGGAGAACGCCTTACCTGAGCAGTTTCCTCTTCCTGCTTTCGTTTCTCTTCCTCAGTCTCCACCAGCTTCTGTTTGGTCAGGAGAAGTTCCTTGTTCAAAACATCTGCTTTGTCTTCAGCCTAGAATTAGAAACGCTAGTGTAAATCAGATGTTATCTGTGCCAATACAAATGTATCAGTATATACATCTCAGAAATATTGCAGATTCGGGTTTTCGCATTGCCTTTTCCTGCCCTCTGATGGCTCACCTAACCTATTTTTTATATGAAATTCACTTTTTAAGTAGCTATTTTCTACGTTATTTCTCTGTGTTTCAACAACCATACAGAAGGACCCTTTTGCCAAACCTATGCCCAGAGGGCAAGTATGCACAGATACTATGCCCTAATACAAACCTAATACAAATAATGATGCGTAGAATCTTTTTGTTGGGAACAATATTAATCTAAGCGAGGGCAGCATCATTTAGCTCCTGTGTAACTTCAGATAACTCATTCCATTTTTGTATCTGTAGATGGGGAAACCAGATGTTGTAGAAAACCTTAGGTACCCGCACTGTACCTTACAAAGTGTCTGGGCGAAGACAAATAGAGACAAACAGGGCTACCAGATAAAATGGTTTGTTTACCAGTGGCAGTAAGTATCACCTGGGGAAACATGATACTGTGTGTGTACTGGAGAATATGAATTTTCTCCTTCCTTTGAAGGGCCTAGCTTATGGTGAAACGTACTAGGAACGCTTTGGTTTTGAGAGCACTATCCTCATCGATCACCAGGAGAGAAATGCATTTCTCAATGTCTGGATATATTTTGTTGACCTCCCTGACTGGGAGATACACCTGCATCGCACCACTCTTTCTGTTCAGTAACTAGGTGCTAGAACAGGCAATGGGTGTGGTCAAATACTACTTAGTCTGCTGAAAATACAAGAGGGCAAATGGCACTGTAAACAACAAATAACGGTACAGAACTTGTCTCCAAGTTGCAGTTTGGTTTTCTACCACTGCTGGTGGTACTAGCTTATCTATCTGCCACAGTGGTAATTATTAAAGAGGGTGTTAGTGGCGATTGTGGGTAGCAGAAGCAGCTCCACCAGGGCCACAACTGAAGAGATGAGGATTCCTACACTGCTTAGTGTGTATCTGGCTGTGCGGGAGCAATGAGAACAAGCAGTGAAAGAATAGAAAATTGGTAAGATTAAAGTCTTGGAACAAAAGAACTCAGGGATTACAAGGGTATTTTTGATGAAAGACCTGTTTAAGATATTCTTTGAAGCAACTACAGATCTTTCTTCCTTTTATGCATTCACTCCAGTTTCTCCAGGCACCTGCAGTGGCGTACGGTATCACCTGTCCTCAAAGACAAGGAGTGCAGTAGCACAAAGGTTTTCTTTCAGTGCCAGTGAACCGAGGCAGGGTGTGGAAAAACTTCATGGAGTTTTTCATTTCTCACCTACAGAAAGACTGCTAAAATGCAGGAGAGCAAGGAATGGGACTGGCAAAGGTATGTGCTTAGCAGCCTTGTTGTGATAACTTGAGAAAAAACAAGCAAGGGCAACAGCAGCTATAAAGCTGCTTTATGTACAGCTATTCCCAGGGAAGACAGAGCACCTCAACGTGTTGCTTTTGGCCTTCACACGAGATTGCCCGCTCCATCATGCAAAGCGCATCTCTGCCTGCGTTTGCTCACCAAGACAGCTCAGATTTTTAGAATCACGCGGATGCAAATCAGCAGAGCCTAACTGTCAAGGATCTGCCTACACAGAAATACAAATTGCACAACCATGGTCAATGATGTTTGCAATTCCGAGGTTAGATAAAGAAAGCCAAATAACTACGGGAAATCAAATTGAGAGGCCCTTGCAGGAAAAGATTTTTGTTACAAAAGGCACTACAGCCCTCACTGAGCAAGGGCCTACTCACAAGGTGTGGTGGAGTATGGCCCTGTTGTATTTAGTACCTAATAGCTGTTACGGCATTTATCAATACTACATAAAACACTCCAGAAAGAGGGGGGTTGAATGTGTAGTTCTCTAACAGTCATCTCCAAGATAAAGGGCTCTGAACACTGCTGCCCTCCACACTACAGTCTTCACAGGAAACAAAAGCAATTATCAAAGGACACACAGGACCCCTTCTAATTTTTGGTGCCATGCCACTTCATTATCTCTAAATTTTGATGGCTGTACTAAAACTGCTGTGAAAAACAGATCCACATAAGGTGGTAGACATTCTGTGAGACAACTTCCCTTTATATTAGTCTTTCAAGGAGTATGTGATACTTTTTTCAAGTAAACGTTCATTCTTTGGTATCTGCCTAAAGGTTATGGCTTACATTTTCTGAAACAATCCACAACACAGAAGGTGCAGTCAGTGTTGGCAGGACACCTCTATGAATGCCTACAGCTGCATGCATGTGGAAATCCAGCTTTCTGATTGCAACGAGGAGCGAGGTTGTCAGGAAAATAAAAGCACAAATAATCACACTTTTAATGTTGTGTTCACGCTTTCGCTTGAGCACAAAGCAGGGTTCTTAAAACCCACACCATGCCTGAGCTGGGACCCATCTCTGTTAGCATTACCTGGTCCAGGTCATTTCGTAAGGCAATTTTGCTTGTTACAAGCTCATGGGCAAGGTCATCGTTCTCCTGCTCCAGCCGCATGCTTGCTTCTTGGAGCCTGCGGTTTTCCCTCTGCAGAAAGAAAGGAACAACCAGAAAAGGAAGTTAATCCTTATCAATATTAAAGAGCAATAAGCGAGTATATTGTGTGTGTAAAACACTGAGAAGGCAAGAGTGCACATTAAGACAGGACTGCTGCTCTGGGAAACAACAGTGAATTAAGCCAGCAGTGCAAATGCAGCAATTCCACTTACATCCCAATGGTTATGTTTGTGCCACAGTAGTGACACACTGATTGTAGGGTTTCTCTGTCAAAAGTAAACACACTCCTCTCCACAAAAGCACTTGGTTTCCACTTGCTCATTATCCAAAGAAATTAGGCAGATGAAATCCCACCCAGCAGCAGTGAACAGGGACCAATTAAGAGATACTCATAATAATGTTTCCAATATAAAGTAGAAAGCTGTCCTGCTCCATTTTACAAAATTTTGTCTGCAAGAATCCATCAAAACAGTCCATTTTGTAGATGATGTAATGCCTACTTCCCATCTTCTGCAGGACCAGTAAAGAACAGCATTTAGCAGGGAACTCCCTACAGCTCATATAATCCGTATCACCATTTGTGCGGTTTCTCTGTAACTTATGCCAGTGACACCAGTGCACATTTCACAGGATACCTGCTGAGAAAAAGTGCCAGATGCAGAGGGGACCTCGCTCCCTGAGCGCAGGCCCAGAACCTGCTTGGCAGGCAATGCATGCCAGCAGAAAATGCAGAACTCCGAGCCTGCGGGCCCTGCTCCTCACTGCACTGCACTCCCTACCCACTCCACACAGGCAGAAATGACTACATAGCGGGCTAACTAGAGAAGGTAAGTACACAGGAGAAGAATAAACAGTAGTAATTAAGTTTTTTTAAAAATCTGGTTTGGTGACTGTTCTTCTAGGGTTGAGAAACAGAATCATATTGAAAAGGTGTCTGTGGGTTGGTGGACTTCCAGGAGTCCACATCAAATACACATCTTCATCTTCAGAACATCACAGCCAGGTGGGACAGATCGAGGTGCCCTCTTCAAATGGTTTTTAAGAGAATAAAAAATGGGCTGGCCTACAGTCACACAATGACTGTGTATCTTTCACACCAAAAGAGACCGCAAAGGGAACCTGGGCGCTATGGAAACTCAAGGAAACATACCAAGTCCATATGGAAACTCACAGATGGAAGAACAATAACATCCATGCTGAGATTTCAAAAAGGACCTGTGCTCATTTGAAAGGTAAGTTATGTTCTCCAAGAAAAAACAGTAAAAGTGACTATATAGCAGCACTTAAGACAGCAAAAAAATTCCAAGAGTTGTTCAGTGAATGCCTTCCTACGAAATGTGATTTATTTGCATACGCACATTATTCACCTGTCTTCACTTCCTCCTGCTCGCCAGCTATGCTCAGATGGTTTTTCTTTCCAAACTCACCACCATGAAACTGCAATTTTCGTTTCTGTTGCAAGAAGATTTTGCATGCTTGTCTTAAACAAAAAAGGACAACTGCACCTCTAAGAGGATGCTCAAAAAGGTCTCTTCTGTGTGGGAGCTTCCTCTGTGGCAGGAAGCAGAACCTCTGCAAATACTCTCTCCTCAATGTGACCCTATTGTGCAACTAGACTATGCACTGCCCTGTACAGGAAAGTAAGTTTGTTTCCTTTCCAAAAGACTGTCCTTTAAATAACTTGTTTTGTTACAGAAACTGTAAGTAAAATACTTTTGTTCTAACACAATTAAAATAACTACTGCTAAAAGACGCATAACTTTGGGGATCTTTTCTATTTTAATTGCACTGTATCCTGTTTGGGACAAGGGATTTTTAAAAGTAAAATTCTTCTGTAAGGATAATAAAAACTTAAACGTGTAAAGCCAAGTTTTAGTCTTTAATAATAATAATAATTTTAAAAGGCTCCAATGCATCTTCATTTCTGTATTTTGTTCAGACCATCTTGGAAATGCGGGTTTTTATAGACACAGCTCTGCCAGTGAGCAGCTGTCAGAAAGTGACTTGATTTCACCTGAAAATGGGGACTAGATCAGGGTGGTATTGCTGCCAGGTGCTGCAGCACCAATACCTTCTCATAGGGATGTTGCTTAGAGATAGAAATCAGCCAATTCTTAAGACTTCCAGAGAATAACCAGAAAGAAGTTTGCTTTAACATTTTTGCTACGCTTTTGCCAAAAGCTTCAGTGTCCGCAAAGCAAGCCGCACAACGTGAAGTTCGAAGTTCCTGCTTTGCATTCACAGACAAGTGGGTAAGCAAGCTACGTGGTTGGAAATGCGCTATCCTCCTCTTAAACTAGAATTTACATGGCACGTTTTTAGTAACTTAAAGATCTCTTACCTTGGGCATCCAGTCAATAGCTAAGAGATGGTTTTATCTCGTTCACCATATTTTTAATTTCCAGCTGAAATTCTCTTCTAGGGCCACCTTTACTCTTCCTCCACACAGGGCAGTATGCGCGATTAGATGGGTTGTCTTTTCCAGCTCCTCCCCCCAGATCTAGCAGGGAGAAACTGCCTCCTTCCTCAAGGGGAAACTCTTAATCTGCTTAAGTCTAAACAAAACCTAACATTACACAGTAAAGACAAAAATAGCAAATGGCGCTTCTCATACGTAGCAAACTATTTTCAATGGCTCTGAAATATTCACAGGGTTTTAGAAAATACCATTAGCAATGGCATAAAGTTCAATAGATGGAGCTGGTTTGTTACAGCAGGATTCGCATCACAGACAGCATTTAGTAACCTGGCATAAGCCAACTCGTCAGACCTGCTAGCTGTCCTGGGTGTAAACAGACAGCTTCCTGCCTTTTCTCTGCACACCACTAACAGTTTACTGACTACGACAACGATTTCCTTCTCTTCGGCATTGCTTAGTTTCTACAATCAGTAAAAGAAGAGATTCCTCTTTCCCAAAGTCCTCCTTACAGTTACAAAAGGCAGCGGGTGAACTCTGGTTAGCTTTTAAAAGGAGGATACTGCATTTCCAAAAGGGACAAACACCGCTGATACATAACAAAGACAAATAAACTTACCTCCTGTAAAGGCACAGACCAAATACTGCTTTCAACCATTGGTGTAAAGACAGTGAAAACAGGATATAAAATAATTTTTAATACCAACAAAAACAGCCAAAAAAACCCCCAAACCCCGTTGCAGATTCTTCAGTGGGTTTTTGGTTCTAAGTTTTAAAGATATACTCCAGCTTCCATCACACACTGGATGGAAAGAAGAAGGCAAATTTGAAAGCAGGAGGCAAGCCTCAGCCCAGGAAGACTGAACGGCTGAACTCCACCCTCTGCTCCCTTCCGGCCAGCACCAAGGAGCAACTCCTGACAAGATTAGTGGCGATGATGCATCCTCTCTGTGCTGCTGCTCAAGCAGGGCGTAACGAGTCACAAACCTTGTTAAGCAACTCAGTGTCACAGCTTCTGATGAGCAAACACCCCAACCCCAGATATTTGGGCATGAACAGTTCAATGGTGGAATGAAAACACTGATTAAAATGCACTTTTCTGGATGTGAGCAAACTGAAGTCTTCATAAACCCACTGGAAGGGGGCTCTTGGTTGCGGAGGAGCTCTGAAGGAAAACCCTGTGAACCTCCATCTAGAAATGCAAAAGGCTTTTACAGCAAACTATCCAGGAAAACCTCTCTTGGGAAGCAACACAGAGGCTCCCAGAGGTGGTTTGTGTTTTCCGTTTGTTGACTCCAAAGCATTCCCAAAAGTGCCCCAGCACATTTTTTTTAGAAAACCACAAACAACGACCCACATCAAGAATTACCTTATGTTTTTCCTTATGATGGTTACCATTGAGTTACCATGACTCTGAATAACAATGACCAGTGTATTAATTTTTGCTTCTACTTCAAACACGTAAAAGGCTATTATGTCCAAATTACACATTTATTCAGCGAGACAACTTCTCCGTTGCACAACAAGGACCAGAGAGGAAAAGGCACTTCTACCCTCAGAACAGAACTGTGTGCATAAGCAGGGTCTGCTTGCAAATCCCCAGCCCTTCTTTGTAGGGTTATATCCTCTTTATTATAAATCAAGAAGTCCCAAGCCCAACTCTGGCAATTCCGCATCGCGTCAATCAAAAGCCTGTTACATGAGATGTTCTCAAACACAGAAAAAAACCCATAATATATAGAAAAATATCAATCTGAACTATATTGCTATTTTTTCTGCACACGCAACTCACTTTTCCTCCTGGCTTCTATAGGCAATTTGTAATTTATGTTAACCAAAAGTCATGAAATTCGGTGACAAACAGCAATTCAGAATATATTTACTTCTTAAAAGTCTATCTGACAAAAATGTGAGTGATAATTCGTTATAAGCAATGGAAAGTAAAGTGAAAAGGTGTCCATAAAAAAACCCCACTTTTAGTAAATAATACCTCTAAATACAGAAGGAAAGAAACACCAAAAATAATGGCACTCTTTAATACTGTTCTTTGGTAAGTTAAATCACAGTCAACATGTAAAATACGAGCTGGGCGGGAACTCCTGTGGCATGTAACACAGCTTACTGTAGCACATGAATTTAACCTGTCAAGAAAACGCAACTGGTTAATGGCAGGCCAGATGTTGCAAGAAGAGCCCTTTTCTGGAGCCTACGGAGAGTTTGGGGTTGGTGGGATCAGAGAAGCACCCTGCCCGGACGTACTCTAAGCACCTCTTCCCCGGCGACTCTGAGGAGGCTGCTCAGACCCACCATTCCCATGCTCAGGAACACCGCCAGGACCTGAGCGCTGGGGAGGAGAGGAAGAAGCACACCACGCTCTCGTACTGCTCTGGTTCAGTCCTGGTCTCCCCCTGGGGCCTGGGTGAACGTCGGGCCCACACGCGAGAGCTGTGCCGGCTCCCACAAGTTCCCTCCCCACCTCACAGTGCAGCAGGGATGGGCCAGGAGGAGGAGAGCGCCCTGCAGCCAGGGCCCCACTGCCAGGGCAGCGGCTGCTCCCACCCCAGCGCAATGCACAGCCCATCTCCTGCTCTCTCAACAGTCCATCAAGCCGTTCCCACTGGGGGCCAGGTCACAGGTCTTGTTCAAGACATCCTTCATCACTGCAACTCAGAAGTGCCACTGTCTCTGTGGTCCTGATGAACCTCTATTGGCAATAAAAACTGTAACATGCTGCAAACAACAGGAACTCTAACAACTATAACTAAAAGCTACCAACAGACTGAAAGCCTGTTTCCTTCTTGACCTACAAGAGGAATATTCTGCAGGGATCTCCACTCTAGCAATCCCATCCAAGCAACATCCCCTTCCTGGGCAGTAAACCAAAACCTCATTTTTTGCACTGGGAAGAGAAACTGTAAAAACTACAACAGCGTAGGCCTTTAGGGCATGGCCCACACGGAGCGTGCACAAGGCCAGAGGAAGCTGACAGCAACGCCACACTCAGAGGCAATACTGGCTTTGCAACAGCGTAGACTCAGTCCTTTCCCAAACCAAGCCTGACTGGGCAAAGTCTAGCGCTGATGCTGCCAAAATGAAATGCATTTCTAAACACACGGGCTGCAGAACAATCATTTAAGGGACAAGCAAAGCTGGCTTTCCACTTTCTGCCTGCGAGGGAGCCACATGGTTTGTGTTTCTTGCTTCCCTTTGGAAATGCTCTTGAAATGTCGATTCCTACCAACCTCAGCTTGATGCAACACGCAAGACAAGGAACAGACAGCACTTACAAGCATTTCTCCATGACAGCCATCAGCTGAAGAATGCATCCGAACTTTGAACTTAATGTGCAACTAACTGGTTACAGAGACTCTGTAATCACAACATCGCTAAGATCAGACCCAATCTGGCTTAATAAAAAGATCACACAGTGAGTTGCAAAAGTGCAAGCCAAAACCCTGGGCTGCGATCTTGCCTGTGACAGTGACTCACATAAACTGTGGCCAGAGTCACTTTCTATATACTCACTTGCAGCTTGGGGATAATGTTCTTCACCACCCGTTGCTCAAGATTAACTAGTTAATATGCTTCCACAGAGCTTTAAAGAAGTCTTATTTGTTTTCTAGGTATTATTTTAATTCCACAGTACTATAAGCGAACCACTGGAAAAACACTTAGTCAGCAGCAAGTTGTGTTTTTTTCTAAATAGGTCATACTATACTCACTATTGGCTCTTGGCTGCTACGGCAGTCCCAGTTCTCACAAACAAGAAAATCAACACCCTTTGACATCAAAAGAACTACACTCAAAACATAATTTTTCACAGATAGATACTTAAAAAAACCCAAAAGTCAGTTTTACTTTGCCTGTACCTGTAACTCTATCTCGTCACATTCATGAATTACGGCATAGTCTTTCACTACAGGTTTTCACACTGTGGTTTTCTGACCATGGTGCGCTTCCCTTATGTTCACAGACCACGTAAACCTGTTGCACCCTGTATGATTATTCACTACTCCACACTCCTGGTAGACTCTGTACCAACTTCAACGTCACATAACGTATTAAGGCACAATGAAGAACAGCAGGAAAATAGTACAGGTAAATATATATATATATATGTACGCAATGCCAGTTCCCAGCTCACTTGGGCAATGGGCAGTAAAGTGCTTCATCTCTGGCCGCTTCACCTAAAGAAAACTGAATTTTTCAGAACAGCGTAAGCAATAAATGGATCCTGAACACTAAGTGAAGTATATGCCTAGAGGCAGAGCCTCCATCACACAAAAATCTATGGCAACAGAATGTAGCAGTGACAATAAAAGCAAATACATTGGAAAGATAAGCAATGCTCATCCAAAATTAAAGAACTATTTTTTTTTTGTGAACTATCAAGCTGTCATATTAATAACTGAACCTTTATTTCTCTGCTGCTTTAAAGCAGGGTATTTATCACTAGCAATTCTATTGCAGTAGTACCTTGGGAGCCTAGGAGAGCTCTGGGTCCCACCATACTAGGCATTATATTAACAAAAAATTACTAACGCTTGGTATAAACAGAAATGAATAACAAGGATCATATCAGTCAAGGAAGAGTTCATCTTCCAAAAGTCTCTGTGGATGCCACTGCACACAGCTCGTGCTAGAACAATGTGTACTTTCTCCTTTTTGTGTCTGTAGCTGAGAATCACCCTTTGTTTCTGCGTCTCATGAAGATCTCCCGTAAAAGTGCAACAGCAGGAGAGTTACCTACAAACATATAAACTGAAAGAAGAAAAATATTATATGTGGCTACTTGCAGATGTCTTGCGAGTTACAAATTGTGATTGAAATATTCCTGGAAAAAACACTAAGTCCAAGCGTTCAAAGTGCTTGCTCAAGAAAGGGGATGAGTTTCACCTGCCACTTAACTTCCCTAAGATCTGCATTGGCATCTCCCAGAGAGGTGAACGCCATACATGCACCTCTGCTTAACCGCTGGAACCAGGTCACTCCCCACAGGTTTTAGCCAATGAAACAGGCTCCCATATAGCATCTCCCGTACCTTGTATCTGTCCATAGGATCTTCCTGCTGCAGCTGACTCTCTCGCATTGTTTGGTACTCTCTCTCATATTTCTTCAGCTTTTTTGTTGGCACCTGTGGAACACATTTGGAAAACATGCATTTAAAGATTAGAGGAACACTGGAAAGGCTGTCTGAAATCTCTCCTTGCAAACAGGAAGCCAAGGAAGTGCTGGAAAGCCGCTGCTGAATAAAGTCACTCCCCACTGCCCTCCCTTCCCTACTCAGCAAGCCATGTCAAACACTTACCAATACAGTTCACATCGACAGAAATCTTTCTGTGCCTACTGTTGTTAATTATTCAAATATTTAAAGGAAAACAAGATTGAAGGAGAGACATTTTAGTAAGAGTAGCAAGAAGGAAAAAAGCATGAACAACAGGAGTGAGCGAACAGGGAAGAGGAAAACACGCTTTCATAGGTATGATTCAACAAAACAACGCAAGAAAACCGTTAAAAGTGAGATGAGAAGAAAGGAGCATGCATGCAAAAGGACTGGACAATTCCCGGGGAGAGATCAAAGTAATGCTTTTTATTGCTGAAAGGGTATTAACGTCTGAATTATAGCTTGTGACCAATGCCCTCATGAAGTCTGGCATCAGACTCCTCCTAGGCAAAGGTGGAGATGCTGCAGTGCCCGTTTCCAGCCGCAGCAGGGAAACAGTGAGGCGACTACGCAGAAATCACAAGCAAATTCAGTAAACAACCACACAGAAAGGTCAAGTCCCAGACAGCTTGGTTTCTGGGAAACCAGAGTTTCAACTTAAAACAAGGTACACAAAGAACACCTGCGGTTTTTTAAACAAAGCGTGGAGATCCTCTGCTTTACCTTAACCTTTTGATTGGGTGCACTGTGCTATATGAGTGATCCCATCTCTCTCTGGAGACCTTTAGTAGCATTACTCTGTCCCCACTGTACAACAAGAAGCAGCCAGCCCTGCTAAGTGTCAGGTCATCTGCTGGCAGCTGGAGAGGTTCCTAATGCCATGTACCATCATGACTCGTAAACATATGCTTTTCCTGGATCTGTTATGTATATATCTCTTCCTCTTGCCTACATTGATCGTGCCTAGCTGACTCCTGGTGTGAGGACGTGCCACTGTCACCTTGCCTTAGGGCAAAAAATTACTGCCAGTGAGCAGAGATAGATGTTTACACGTAGTTTTGATGGTTTTTTCCCTTTACTGCTTTTCAGCCCAATACCTCCTCCCCTGCAGTACAGGAGGGGACCAAGCAAGTGCTCAGTGTGGCTGCAGAGGTCTCTCGGAGGTAGAAAATGTGAAACCCATGACCTGCAAAGCACAGTGCACAGGGAGCACTAATAAAGCAGCACCATTGCCTGTAATTACCGATGAAATCTTAAACCAACCTCCCTAAAGAAAGCAAAGAGAAAAGTATAAACATAAAAAAATGAAGCACTTTGGACAAGGATACAAGAGAATTTTGCTTCAATGACACTTAATAGCATAAAACACAACAAAATAAAAATTATTAAACCAGAGGTGTTTTTACACGTTTCAACTGAGCAACATTGGAGATGCAAACCCAGCCTGTTTTGTCTTAGCTGCAACTTAAAACTGCTGAGGCTACTTGATATTCAAGAATAAGAAATAATTTCAAAGTAATATTCCAAATGAAGTGAACCAATCACACATCCAAAGCCTGATCTATTCTCTCTTTTGATAATTCTTACTGTGATCTTATGCAGAGAAGCAGGTCAAGGCTCCCAGGCTGGGGTGTTACGAGGACACGCTCCAAACCTAGTTCTCCTGTGCTGTTGTGGAGTTTTGTGCTCCAGTATGCTACCAGCACAAAATGGAGATAAATATGAGGGAGACATTGTGGCGCAGCATGGCAAAAAGGTGCACCACGGGTATAACTTAGAAGACGATCTGTTCAACCAAAGGTTGTCCTGATTTTTGATGCTTTTCACCAAGACTGGATAAAGCTGGTGAGGTATGCCTAAGAAGTCAGTCTCACTGCACAGAGAGGGAGACAAACCTCCCATCCACGCAGCCACATGAATACCTCCCCCACCACCACGTCCCCCATGTGCAGGGGACCTCCCTGCGTTTACGTGAGAGGTGCCGTACGCAGCCCAGCCTGGCGCCAGGTGTCAGGGGCTGCCTCCACTGATCACCGCTGCGACCCTCCAACAGCTTCACCTTTACAGCTGCCCAGAGCAGCATCCCCCCTTTCGCTTTAGCCACGAGATTCGCTTAAATGCCTTGTGAATGAAAATCATAGTTCTCTCTATAATGCAGAAGAAGCAGACAAAATACAGCATAAAGGTAATGATCTGAGTAAGTAACTCTCACCAAGAGAGCAAATGGGATACAAAGCACCTCTGTCACCCAAATGCCTGCACTGGGAGCTGTGCCACAGCTGTCCTTCACCAGGCTGAGCCGGTGCATGAAGAGATGACTGCTGCTTCTCGGTAACACCACCTCACACACAGCAGCCAGCAGCATGCAGCTCTTCTCGCTCATTTTTTAAATGTTAATTTTTTTAAGCTGGCTGAGAGCAGCCTTATTTCTTTGGTTCCCAGTTGTATTGAGATAAGGCAGAATTTACCTTGCACAGGGTTTATTTGGGACTTAATCATCTGCCTTGACAGCACCAGAAACTCATCTGAACATGTTACATCAAAAACTGTACGATGAGCAGGGAAGAACAAGAGCCAGCTTCGTTTAACTCTGCTCTCCCCTGTCTTCACAGTCTGTTTCCACTCGCTGACAATTCACAACCATTTCTCAATGCATGGTAACTCTTCCCACCAACCGTTCTTACCTATGTGTTCTCCTTTATGTTCTTAAATTTTAGTTCACAGCTCTGAGTAGGACCAAGTGGGAGTCCTGTGTGGCTTTATGGGGGATAAGGTACCTTTTTCACCACTACAGCAGCTATCCATGGCCGCAGCCTGGGATGAAGTCCCATGTCCGTGTGCCTGGCACCCTCTCCAGCAAGGAAACAGCATGGCAACACTTGCTTAACAATGTTAATAGTACATAATACATGAAACAGGGATCAAATCCTGAAAGGCAGAATAAGCATCACATTGTGACACAGAAAACGGCTTCCCTGCTCATTGAAAGAACATCCTGACTTACGCATGTAAGTATCTATTTCTTAATTGGAAAGTAGTACCTAAATACAGCAGAAGTCTATTTTAAGGGTTTGGGGGTGGGTGGGAGTGTGGAGGAAATTCCTATTAGAAAACCAGTCCATACTAATCTACTTATCCCATAAAATACAAACTTGAGCAGGTATGCTTAATAACTTTGGCAGGGACGGTGCTTTACTGTTATTGTCTATTCAGCCACATTACTCAAAGGAGTTTGATAATTTATTACAGCACTTTCTTCTTCTGGGCATACACTAATACATGAAAAAAAAATTTAAAAGTCCATTTCCATATTCCCCAATTTAATTCCCTGAAACAGTTTATGAATTCAACAAGGGACTTCTCTGTAAGCCCTTTCATAAGTAAGTACAGAGTGCTAGCTGTGCTTCAATCTTCATGAACTGCTCCTGAACAAAGTGCGCTCATAAATTTTCTGTAAAAGCTTCTGCAATATTGATTTCTTCTTTCTTTAGCACCATGGGGTATACTGGCTAGAACTGATGGTTATCAAATTTAGGAGACTATATATGTTTATAAACATCGCTCATCTGTTTATCTTTTTATCTTATCTCCTTGACTCATTTTATTTTATTGTGTTCAAGCATAAAATCATGTCACAACCAGTCATACGTACAGAGAAAGCCATGCAGAGCATCTTAATAAAACATCCACACAGAAGAACTGAACAAGCAAAACCTCCTTCAGAAAAAAACCCAGCAGACTACTGAATTGAACGCTCAAAGTACTCGCTGCAATGAGGTGATACAGGTGAGAAACAAAAATACTTTGGTTTTAGCTGCCCCCCTGTTCAGACAGGACTGGAAAGATCTGCTTCACCTTCTCTGGCAATCCTGTGTACCGGCAGCATGCCGAGCATTGGCCTCCGCTCAGCTCCAGGAGACCTTTCCCTCATTCTGCCGTTTCTTTAGCTGTTTACAGAGACTTCAGTCTGACCTTGCTGGATTAATAAATCACACGTCTATGATTCCTTCCTCCAAAATGTTTTATTGCTCTAATGAAGCACAAGCACTCAGAGGAGGTAGTTATCATTATGTTCATTTGACAGCCAAGGAAATGGAAGCAGAGATGTAATGATTTCCTGAACATACTGAAGACAGCCAGAGGCTGATCCAGACAGAAAAATCCTATTACCTGATTTCTAATTTCCAGCACCGCCACAATGCCAGACTGAGCAGAGTATCTGTTTCCCAGAGTTCCGCTTCTTTTCTTTATCTAGCACTGCATAAAGGCTCCAAAAATATATTGCCCCGTCACACTGACAATGTCACCAATATTCTGTGATCTCTGCACTCTTAATATTTTTCCTTTCTAGTTCTCACCTCAGTGTGGAAGGAGAAGAAAAAAAAAAAAAAGCCAATTAACAAAACATGCAATGCTTTCCTTTCTCGTTCTTTGAAGCAGGTGACTCAATTTTCTGTTTCACTGGAGATGGAATTACTTGGTATTTCAAGGTTGAGGTGGGGGACTTGCATCCTTCCAAAGACAGAGTTACACTGTGTGATGATGGGACACCCAGAGCTTGCTTTGGGCGAGCATCAATAACAAACACAGACACTGGCTGCAGCCCAGCTTCCCTTCTATCTGTCTATCGCACACAACTCGGGCTGCGATCCCCATGATAAGCCTAGACTCTTCCTGCTGCTGCAAAGCAGGACCATTTCCAAGCACAGGTGATGCTTGGGAGCCCAGCTCAGAGGTGATGGGACCAGCCTGAGCTCACTCAGACCTGGCTCAGCCCTCTCATGCAGCCACGGGTACTGGCTGCGAGTGGCTCTCTCAAACCGCAGCTGCGTGTGCCCCTCTTGAGAAGATCCGAGTTACACTTGTGCATACATAATTTTCTTCACATTACGATTTAAAACAATATTAAAAGCAAGTTAAACTCAAAATGACACTTGGTTCCCCAAGTGTGTCATATGAAGACTGTAAGCTTTAAACAGAACCTCAGACAGCACACTAGCACGACAAATTTCAGATCATAGAATCATAGAATCGTAGAATGTTTTGGGTTGGAAGGGACCCCTGCAGTGAGCTAACTAGATCAGGTTGCTCAGAGCC
>BOSO01009469.1:0-97009 GCA_018403395.1 Gorsachius goisagi | reverse complement strand
ACCTGAAACCTTCTATGATTCTATGATTCTATGAAATACTGGTTTGGTAATAGAGAAATAAAATTAGCTGATATAGTAGGAAAAAGGGCTGCCCCATTTCAGAAACATATTGTGCTACAGTGGCTTTTATTTTTCATACTTAATTTTTAAATTGCACTTAAGAGTGTCACAGACTTCAAAGTTTTTCTGCTTCATTGGAGCCAAGCTTTACTCCCAAATTGTGGGTACTAGTTAAGTGAAGTGCATGGTCCATCGTACTATTGCATGAGGTGGCCTGCCCGTGTATGATGCTGAAGCACTTTCAGTTTACCACACACTTGAAATAACGCAACTAAGAGCACTATTGTATGACTGTTGATCATCTCTTTCTGCCCCCTGGCAAAGTTACCATGCTGTCTAATCTTGTTGGGAATAGGTTTAGGTACCACAAGATTATCCCATAATTTCTGCTGGAGCGAGATGTTTAAAAGATTCCCTGTCAATAACAACCAGCATATGAAGCAGAAGCACTGAGGATTGAACTAGTCTGTTTCTGTCCTCTAGGAATGGTTGGTAACTACTATAAAGACCAAGTTAACTGCATGGGAGCTGGTGAATTATATCATATGCTGATATATATTGTCACACATAAGATGGGGGGGGAAAATTACTAAAGCAGAAGACAGATCCTCTGTGAATGTAAGTGAATGTATGATGGCTTAAGTACTGTGAAATCATATGACAGAACACCATTCGCTATCAGGTAGTGGTCATCACTGTTAAGAATCATTTGGCCTAATCTTTGGGGGATGGGTAATTTATGACAATTTGCTGACTAGTCTAGGTTTGCTGAAGTGGGTTGTTACATTCTGTGTATTCTGAACCTTGCAAACCCCACCCTGGCTCCTACTGGAGCACTTTAAATATGTGGTACATGAAAAGTAAAACAAATCCCAAAACAATTCCACAAACACCACCACCACAAATCAGGATGATATGTTTAATAAGTTGTTTGACCAAAGTGATGTGGTCATTGCTGACACTGGAGTGGTATCTCTCACTCACAGAGTACAAGCGATTTGCATTTAGATTTTACTACAGCTGTCTACTTCTGCTTCCAGAGACACACCTTACTAAACAAAGCTCATAGAAAGAGAGGCAGTGTTGATTTTTTTTTTACGCTTTGAACCTCAGTGGTGTTTTTAAAGAACTGAAAGAATTGTGCTAGTTTTTTGTTTGCATTTTTTTCCCCCTACTGTAGTCATTAGGGCAAACATCTTGGCTCAAGTTAAATAAAACATTCAGTTGTTATCTTTGGCAAATGGATTTTCTTGATGGTGGACTGAATTTGAGGCCCTGTACTCAGAGTTCAGAGGTCATGTGTGAATTTGTTATGCTTCCTGGTTAACTTAACAAAATAAATGAATCTGATGAAATTCTCATGAAGTGTTTATTTTTTAGTGTTTCTATAATATACAATAAATTATAATTTATGAGGCGTAATTGAAGAAAACTCTAGAGGAAGTTGTGTGTAAGATTAGGGGATTATTAAATCAACTTTATTGTGTTTTCAAAACTTAAAAATGTTTTACAGCTACAATAAATTGTTTGAGAGTGCTATCAACCTATAAATTTCAATAATTTAATAAACATTCTGCCTTAAAGTGGGGCTCGTGGCCAAATCCCAGAGCTGTTTGTGCATAGAGTATCATAATAGTAATGCAATGGTTTTTGTTTACCTGGATAATGGAAGAGTGGTCTGTTCTTATGCATAACACGTGGTGATTGGTCATTAATTTTAATGAGCTGCATCTAAGAACTCTCAGGAGTCAGGAGGATAGCTGACATCCCCCTCTTCTTTCCCCATCTGTTGCAGGCTGTTAGATACTGCTGTTGAATATAAGGGGGAGCATCACTTATTACCTCTCTTGACACATGTTGACCTTTTAGGCTCTTGGCAAAGTGACTGCAATGTCAATATACATCTTAATGGGAGACTGAAGGTAGTTATTCATCTCTCAATGGTTGCCCAGAAGGAAATAAATAAGAAAAATGTGATTTTATTTCACATGAAGGGGGAGGAGATAGGATGGCAAAGCAGCTGTTGAAATTGTTCTAGGTGTGTTCCTTAATATTTTAAGCTTTTTTTATTTTGTCATAAATACAATTTAGAGTGAGAGCTGTTTTTCATCATATGTGGAATCAGTGTCATCAATTATCTGGGTTTTTTTTTTTTTGCACATGGCCTTGGTAAACTGTATCCTGCCAGTAGAGTGTAATGTAGTGGAAGATCTAAGAGGTCTTCTCCATCAGTAGCTGTTCTGCACTGGAAAGTGGGAGTGGTGGTGTGAGAGAGAGCCAGTGCAACACCCTTTCTGGATCTCCATAAGAAAGGCCCAGAAACAAATGGCTTAATAAGATAACTGCCTTAAGAAGAAGAAGAATATAGAAACCCAGAAAATCTTATATCCCTTCAGTTGCTGGGCACCCTGCCTTCATGCAGCATCGGTTGGAGCCCAGATAGATTTTCACACAGCATACTGCGCAGAGCAGATCCTGTCAATGGAAATAAACTCTCCTTCTTGGTCATATGATTTCCTCACAAGAAAACAACTTTATCCCTAAAGGATGTTCTCATGAGAACTTCTTGCTGCACTTCTTGGTAAAGGCAAGGCCACGTAGGTGCTGCAATGAACAGTACCCAGCGGGACCTGCCTACAGGCTTCTCTCTTGCAAAGTGCTGGCTGAATTTATCCTGCAGCCAAGGAATTTGTGCCGCACAGCACAGACCTGGAGGTCACACAGTATGTATAGCACAGTACAGCACACTGCAGCACAGTCCTGCACCTACTTATGTTGACTGTTATGTGCATCACTAGTTCCTAAACATGCAACACTCTCCCCGTCAGAATCAATAGAGTAGCTCTCCAACAATGGGATAACTTTGAGCGCAGAGCTGTATGTAGTGTGGTGTCTGCATTTGTTGATAACACAGCACGTAGAAATCATTATTTATTTCTGCTATTAATTTATGTTCTATATTTAAATAATACATTCTTGTTTCTGGAGATCTAAATAAATTTATAATATAAAGAAGTCCCTTGTAATTTCCTCTACTTCTCCCACGCTAAAAAAAACCCAACAGATAAAATGGGTGAGATTTAATCCAATTTTCAGTGACTTAATCTAGAGAAGGATTGTACAATAGCTGTTAGTCTATATACATTTTTTGCATCTTATACAAACATAATTTCAGAACCTCTTGAAAGGATATGCATGTCTTCATTCATTTATCTATTTATTGCAAAGGGAGAATCCATTTTCTTCCAGACACTCATCTGTCGTGAAAGGAGTCCTCACTTGCCAGTAGAATTGACAAAGACCATGTATCAGGTTATGGTTTTTACCTTTGAAGTAATTTCATTTTGTGACTATATAAATATATATATGTGCACACACTTCAGGTACATTTTGACTTAATGAAGAGCTTAATAAAAATCAGCATTCGTAGCTCCTGTGTAGTCAGATAAATTAGTTAATGCACAAACTGAGCTCTTATGTATTATGCATAAGATTAGTTTTAACATTTGCATAATGTGCTACAAATGACCTACTGTTTCAAGCAGTAGAAGCTCTGTTAAAAGCGGGTTGAAAGCTGAAGTGACGTCAATAAAGTAATTACTCCTAGCTTGGCACATCGCATTCATTGTCAAAAGTTCAAGACCCCATATAGCACTGACAGAACAGTTGAAAGACATTGAAGGTGGGTTAAAGCAAAAATAATGCAACAGGAGTCAGCAGGAAGAGCAGAGAATGATCAGGGTGGTTTCCATAGCAGGAATTGTTAGCTCTTCAGTGTCTGATCCAAAATCCCATTAAACTGAAAAGGAGTCATTATGTTTTCTTAAAGAGTATTAGTCTGGACCACAAACTGCAGATCTGAGGTATGAAATTGTACCAATACAGAACTGACTACTCTATGAACTAAACCTTAGATCAGTGTGATTTCTGAGGAGGAGGGGGGGAAGTAGTCTTTCCTTACAAATCTGGAAATAATTATAGTATTTTCTATGTGAGAAACAGCAAGTGTCTGTATTTACATCACGAATTTGATCATACCTGAGGGTGGCACAGGGAGTGGATTGGAAATGTGTGATCTCCAGTCAGTCCTTGGTTCGGTTCATTGCATGGTCAGAGACCTTACTGTTTCCTCAGGTTTCATGTAGGAAAAACTCCCATGAAAACACTGTCACAAAATTTTGATTTGCTACAGCAAACAGCTTACAAGAACAATAGGTCCATGGTACTAACGCTAGTCAATATGGATTGTCTGAGTCAGCATTACTCATAAAATGTTATTTTCTAGCTGTCTGATGTTAGGCAGGCTGTACTGAAGGCATTTCAGTCCCTCCACAGTCCTGGGGGCCAAACAACCTTTTTAATTGTTGCTATTAAAGAACCTTCTTAACTTTCTCTCAAACAAAGGATTAAATGAACACTTTAGAATAGTTAAGTCCGGATTGACTGAGGCATGTGCACAGAGTAATTAAAGGAGATCTGTATCACCTCTGACTGTATAATGGGCTTCTCTCTGTCCTGTGTTGGAAGAAGCACAAAAATATCTTGTTCTGTATGTTGGGCATTCATACAGGTACCTAAATTCATTTGGTTTAATTTTAATCTAATCAATACATGAAGTATTATCGATTTACTTATTTTGTTCTTATTGAAGAAAAAAAAAAAAAAAGCCTGAAACAGCCACTTCTTTGTACATTAGGGGCAAGAAGTGTTTGTAATCTAAATAATTTTTGACAAAGACCATCTTAAATTATGTTTTCCTTGGTGTAGAGTAAGGTCTAATTCACTCTTGTAGCATACAGATGTGAGCTGCAGAAGCTGAAATTCAGCATTGCCGATTCTTGCAGCTTCTTAGTATGGGCCTTGTAATGTCTGATGGTTGCAGTGAAGCCCTGGCCCCAAAGCTCTGTGAAAATGTTAGCAAAAGAAATTATTAGGTGTTCAGGTTACAGAAGAGTAGCTTTAAAAAATAGATATATTTTAAGAACTAAAAAAAGGACTAACCCATTTTTGGGGCTGGGGGCGGGGAAGAGAGAAAGGTTGGCCAGCAGCAGGGATGGGAGCATTACAGCACCCACAGGGAATGACTGCCTTGGGGACGTGGGACGAGTCCTGTCCCATTGCTCTCACCATCACTCACACTGTGCCATGCACTTCCTCTGCTGACTGGCTCTGTTCAGGAAGCACTGAACTCTTTAGGGACTGTTCCTCCTCCAGAATGGGAGCTGCACCCCTGTATCACCAGCTGGGGATGGTGAATGTTTTAACCTGTTCAGTCCATCCAATGCTAGCCCTTCTTCCTACTCTGACTTTTGCTGTTCTTCTGATTCCTTACATATTGCTGCCCAAATGTTTGACTTCTGAATAAATCCCCCTGTGCTGCTCAGGAACAAATGGGAGAGTGAAAACCCCTTCCTTTCCACAACATGCACAGGCATAGCAGACGGAGTAAATGGACTGGCTGGTTTCAGTGCTGAGCTACCTGTGTCTCACTCCAGCCGCTCCGTCAGGAGGAAGACCACTTGCTTGAATGTTCAGCTAAAACCTCTTTTGGGAGAAAAAACCCAAGAAATTCAAAGTCATGTATTTCATCCAAAATTTATGTAATTTCAGTGTTTTGGTGATCATGGGGGATGTAAGAAAGTAAGCAGGGCATCTAATTACAGTAGCTGTTTTCAGAGACTTGGTAACAGCCACAGGCACAGTGGATTGAAGTCAGGTCATTTTTATCAATCAGATGAAGTCTCACTGTTTCACTAGGAAGCAGTGTTTGCAGCTATCTTTATGACAGCCAGTGTTCTGTCTTAATTAGTAATATTATTGCTACTTCACCTAAAATAGCTGAAGGGTTCTCCTGGGATCTATTCTTGGATACAATTTTGTTTAATCTTATTATTAATGGTAACAATTTTTTTCTTGCTTGGATTATCATCTGTATGCCAATGATTCTATTATTTAAACAAATAATTATTACACATTACAATTCCATTTACTGCATGACAATAACAAATCATAGTTACAGCTTATTCAAAGTAAATTAGTTCTGAAACACTAATAAAATTAATTGCAAGATGTTTGATTGGAAACTAGAGCCGGTTAAAATAGGAGCTCTTTATCATGGTCTTTGATAGTGCATTACTTACTGGAATAAACCTACCAGCCTTAAATATCTTGGTGCTTGTTAGCAAACAAAGAGTAATTGAAACTTGGTTGCTAAGAGACATTATTTCTCATTGTTGACAATCATGATTTTCTTTGATTGCTGCTTCTATTGTTGTTCATTACACAGGCTAAATGTTTTCATATAACACTGTGAAAACATGCTTTGGATTCCAATTGTTCTATGTGATACCACTGGGTCTGTTTAAAAAGCTTTCAGTCAGGATGGCACGCTCTTGGAAGAGTGGTAGTGTGGGATTTTCTGTTGTCAATGTACATTTTTGGAATGCCAAAGAGACATGAATGGAAGCTGTAATTGCAGTCCGAGGTTAGTAATGCTAGTGTTCTCTCATATTCTGCAGGAGGAAAAAATTGTAGCAATTCTTCGTTTGATGTCAGAATGTCTTAGCACCACCAGATACATTTTTCAGATGGTAACACTGGCTTTTGAGGAAGCAATTTTAGTCATCTGAAAAGGCGCTTTATTTTTAAAGCTGCAACACTCAATACCCTTTGTAAGCTAAGCCCCACAAAAGTGCCTTTATTTCACCCCAAACCATTAATCAAAGTCCATAAAAAATGCAGCCACCTTCTGGAAAGATATTCTTTGACAACTAGAAAAATCAAAGCTCTCTGATTGCTGATGCAAGCAACCATCTATCATTTTTTCCCAAGAAATTCTGTTTGATCAGATCATGTAGCTGGCAGATTCTGTTCCAAATTATTTTGTGATTAATGAAAGGGATGAAAAATTTACGGCAAAAAACCCACCCACATTAGTTGACTATTTTGACCATTAAATATGGAACTTTTGTTTTAGGTCAAAACTCTGGCCTGTGGAAATTACTTAAAAAATTTAAAGGGGAAAATTTAAGAAACAATTTATAAATTTTCATTTTTTAAAGTTTAATTTTTTGAAGTTTAGATTTATAAATTGTCTCTTAAATTAAATGAAATGCAATATATGCGTATTCTTATTCTGCCAGAAAATATTAGGAAAAGATGGAAGCAAATGGAATAAAGACTTGTACTATGAACTAGAAGGATCAGTCTCCAGAAGATGCATGATTTTCTTTGAAGAGAGCTATGCCATATCCCTTTTCTCTGGACTGCTGAGGAGACCTTCAGCTTCTGCAGGGTGTCTGAGTGTTGCTTACATCTCTAAGAGCGAAGAATCCACAAATGCAGGAAGTACACACTGCAGCAATTTACGTGACAGGATTGGTTTACATAGCAACTTACAGTGTACATTTTCAGCCTGGGAATGTATGCTTTGGAGAGATGCCAGTAGTGGTTCAAGGGGGAAAGTTGTATGACCAATTTTGTTTTGACTATAGGCTTTTTTCAGAGTGGGAGTTATACCCCTGTGAGTCTGTGAAGTACCTTGAAAAACAAAGTCAGAGCTTGCCCGGTGCTACAGAGCACAGCTGCTATATACATCAGTCCTTGGGATGTAAACAGAACACACATCATAAGAGGGCGGTTTCCATCAGAAGAAGAAATGGAATTTGTGTATATATGTGCGTGTGCGCGTGCGTACGTGTTCATGATTGTTGGTTTCATGTGACAACCCAGTGTGACAAAAAAAGTTAAGTCAGTTTTCAGTCCTTTACAGACTGAGTTCCCATGCTGAAAAGTTTGAGGTCGAACTCTTTCACATTATTTCTGTGTTTTGAGGTATTTTTTCACTTGAACTGAATGGTCTGAAAAGCTGTTTCTTTTCATTCATTTAGAGAGGGATAGCTTCTACTTCTTGAAACTGCTGGGAAGTAAGGTTTATATTTAACGTGTTGGTAGAAGAGGAATGTTGTGAAAGGGCAGCTGATCTTTCAATTTTCCTCTGAAAGGGAAGTAACCTTTGCAATGTATTGCAAGAAGGATACACTTTGTGTGTCTCCATGTGTAGTAAATACATGCTCATGTTGATACAATCTGTTTTCCTAATGAGTGTTTTGCTTTTGTATATAATTTGCCTGAGAATTCTTTTGTTTCTTTGTATTAAGTTCCTATTAATTGGCTTTCTGTTTAGGTACTGTGACTAATTCTTGGTTTCTAGTTTCTAATTTGATTAGTTAATTAATGGTTTCCAGTTTAAGAGAATGATGACAGTTGTGTAAATGTAACACAGCTACCACCGGTTTTGAGTACTGGAAGAAAGGACTGAATGTCAGTCAAGTTCCTAGTGAAACATTTTAAGAGCGTGGGGATAAAATCATAGAAACCTATAGCTGGGAAGCACAGAAAGCAGACTTCATGCAGCAGTCAAGGCAAAATTTTAATGGGTTCAGACACCTTTTATGTGATCTGAATGAGTTTATTACATATTTAAGGGGAGTTTCTCTAATGGAGTCAGCCAGACTAGATCTCTCTTGAGAATCTCTTAAGTTTTCAACCCAATTCTTCATGTGCTGAGTGACTTTGCACCATACAGGAACCAAGCTATAAATTCTGCAATCTGTTATCTGGATGGAATTCCAGACTGTGTGGCTACCTAGTCTTTTGGGACTTTATTCATTCAAGAAGAAAAAGTGTATACATAAAATTTAGTAACCTAGGAACAATGAGAAAGGACTGTCTGTGTATAGAAAGCAGATTAGGCTGGGGTTGGTGACTTTATGACAGCTATTCTAATGTATTACTTAAAAGGAAAAATGCCACAGGTTTAGTGCTTTGGAAAATACTACTATGTAAAGCCCGTGCTGTATGACAAACACAATAGGGGAACTGCAGTGACAGCAGAGTGAGATTTAAATTTCTTTAAATGTTCATTCTTTCCATAACATTTCCCGTATTATATCACCTTCATAAACATTGCTGGAGCCTCGTAATAGGACATCCATGCTGGAAGCCCTTTGTCCCTGGTGCATGTGGACTGCCTTCCAGCCAGGGACTCAGTTATAAATGTGCAAAAGGAAGCCAGTTTGGGCAAAAAGTCTTGAGGTGACCTCAATAAAATCATCATCTCCTGCATACATAAGCTTCAACTAGGTACTAAGTACCACTGAGCCAAATAAAAGAACACAGACATTGGTATGCTGCATCTATATTGCAAGTATAGTTATAAAACAAGATGCAGAACAGATGTGATATAATAGGAGAGGTCAGTGTAAAGAGAAGAGGGCAGAGCACTTTTTGTCAAGCTGTGCCACATGTTTTGTGGAAGCTGGTATCTACACCAAGGTCTGATGTGTCTAACATCTCTTTGCATGTCCAGGTGTTGGTTCTCCACATGCGGTAATAATCAGTGGATGAATGGGTGCATCTGTCAACGCAGGTAACTGCTTTGTTTGAGCTCATAGTCACATTTTGATATCTGTGAGACCAGTACTGATCCTTGCATTCTCAGTTTACTTCAGAATTGTTCCCATTAAAACCAGTGAGTGTATTGGTGCAATGCAAGGGAAAGGGATCTGATGTCATATCAGTTGAGAAGTGTCTGTGACGATTCACTTGCTCATGAAAAAGGGGCCAAGGACACTCAAAGCTGCTACTGGTACGTGGAACAAGTAAGAGAGGGGTTTCAGTCTTTTTCCTGAAGAAAAAGGAAGGTTTTTAATGTCTATATCCTCAACTTCTTATGATGCTGTACATGATAGTATCTGTGAGTGCTGGATTACATTTACTGCACTTTACTACTCATTACACATCCACTCCTGTATTTTCGTTACACTCTTCTGGGTGTAATGATAGCACATGTCTGAACTCTCTCACCCTCCCATGGCTACATGCAATGGCCTCTCCATTCTGGTTTGAAAAGAGAGCTAATCCTCCACCAAGCCTCATTAAAAAGAAAAATCCCAGACCTCTTAAAAAGCCCTGTCAGCATCTTAAGTTTAGGGCTGGTACAGGCCATGGTTTAGAGTAGCTTGAAAATCTCACAATATTTATGTGCATTTTGTTCGTTGTATGCACACAACACAAGCCATTCTGTGTCAAGAAAATGAGATGTTAGAGTGCTATGAAAAATGAGATGATGTTCTGCTGCAGACCTTTACACGTCTGTGTTCTGAGTGCAAAGTAGATCTAGCGTGTTACCAGCTCAGACTGGTAATGGTTTATTCCTGCATTATAATAATGTAACCAACTATGAAAAGCAGAAGGTAAAAAAAATTGTGGTGTTGCCAGTTCTTGTGATGTAACTGTAAGTTTCATGTTATTTTTTAGTTCTTATAATGCCAAAAGTGAGAAACAACTTTTATTTGGGAAAACTTTTTAAACCTTATTATTGTAGAAAGATGCTTGAAAACAGATGCTAGAAACAGGCACGAAGTTTATGTTCAGATCTCTTTCAAGCTGCATACAATGTAACATTTTCAAACTATATGATTAATTTAGGATTAACAATTGGTTCAAAGGATAAAATGATTCTTTGGTTTGTTTTTTTTTATGATGGATATTTGTAGTGCATAAAATAAGAGCCTGAGGCAATTAAAAGCAAGTCATTGAATAATGTTCCTACTGCTCCCTTATACACATTTTTATTTTAATTTGTCTCTGTTTCTACCACCTTTCTGTACCTGGCATAGTTCCATACTCAGTGTTTGTTTCAGATCACTCAGTTGGGCTCCAGTCAGGCCTGAAAATCCTTCTGCATATGTTTAAAATTAGGGCATATGCACATGTATTTAGTTACCAGGTGTGGAGATACTACTTAGTGTGAGCAGAGTACAGGAGCTGTATTTTATATATTAGTTATGTAACAAAATGGCTTATACATCTGACATAAATTAGTCATTCAAATAGTGGAAGTCAGAACCTCCCAACCCCTCAAAGACAAATTTTGGGGGAGTCAGAAACTATGGTGTATACAATATTCTATTTGTAATGCTTTGTGCTTCCACAGTTTCTATGTTCACATAAATCTTTTTTGGATACTGCTTATGGTTTTGGTTTCAGGTTTTTTTAATGTGGCTGTAACTTTTCATTTGCACCACATGCTTTTCCAAGGGAATATAATTGATATATTCCCATTTGCAATGTTCTTTATTTTATATTCACTTCAGCTGCCTGCCTTTCTTCCTCCAACCTAATAAATTCTTTATTCCAGAATTATTTTCTCAGAAGCTTACTGATTTATTGTTTCTGTTTTAAGGAAATGCATAAAACAATAATTGGTGCAGGCATTACTGCTTTCAGTTTACAATGTTACTATCTAACTAGAACAACGTTCATTTTACTGATAAATGTCAGTAAAATCTGAAATTCAGAATAAAGGAGTCATTACATTTTTGTTTGAGAAAAAGATTTCTAAATGCCCCGCACTGTAGCTTGTAAACGGAGATTGTGAATTTTTAGTAGCCAGGTCTTTTACCCGCAGTGAATAAATGCCTCAGGGTAAGAGGTCAAGGACAAAGACCTCCCCCAGCTGTCAATATTCAGGCAATTGATCTTCTCATTTTATTTAATCTCACCAGCCACTTCCCTTCCTTTCCTCTCCCTTCCCTCCTGCTTCTTTCCCCTTCCCCCCAGTCTACTTAGGGAAACTAAATGTCCCTGCTGCCAACAGAGCTTAGTGTAAGTGTAATATTACATGAATCAAAGGCCCTTTAGGCCATGATATAGACTGGTAATTTATTACTGAAGAACAGAGGCTTTTTTGAAATTTCCTTTAGTTCAGGCAGATCACTATGAATTAACTAGGCAAGAGGGCAGCAGGTGCTCTCATTAAATTTACAGTCACTGGCAGCAGACAGGGAAGTATTTAAAAAAGAATATGCAGCTGTGCTGACACATGTAATCGCAACCATCCACAGACACACAAGATGTGGGGGGGTAGCCACAGACTTTCAGGCACTGTGCTCGAGCCGTGCTGGCACACAAGGACAGATGCGCATTGTGCTTGTGATTAGGTGCCTAAAACCTAATTGCTTGGACAAGACCTTCAAATGTTGTGTGAGAAATGAATGAGCTACTTGCAGGGCTGGGCTTAGTTGAACCTCCCAGTTGAAGTGACCTTGAACTTCAGAGAAGTTCATAGCCTCATTGCAGCTTTGTGGTTTTGGCATTTCTCCACTTACCATTTTGCGAGTCTGTGAAATAATGGCTTCAACAAATCTCTCCTTGATCTATGTTCTTGGTTCAGTTTCTTCAGCCATCAGATAGTGTTTGGTGTATAACTGGTATTCAAAACTAATGAAATTACATTTTCTGCAGAACCAAACCTGTATTTTCCTTAAAGGCAAGGAAATTCCATGCAAAGCTGCTTCCATCTCAATTGTAATATCTTCTCAGTTTACCTTTCTAATTGTTCATTACAAAAAGTAGTATGGAAATGCTTATTACCCTGAACATTCCTTGGAGAAACATTTACAAAATAAACTCTTGGCATTGATCCAAACCTCATTTAAATCAAGACATCCACTGACATCAGTGAGGTTTACATCTGGCCTTTAAAACCTAGTTTTAGCTTTAGATGCCTGCTCTTTGTTTTCATTAATTTTCATGGAAGTTGCACACACGTATCTAAAGGCAGTACATTGACCAGAGTCTTATGCTGTGTTATCTAAGTTCAATTAATCCTTAAGTGTAAATATACTCAAGAGTCAGTGCTGTGTACTCAAAATATGTTGTACTTTGTGTATTGCTATGCAGCATACAGTGTTTGTATACTACACGCTGTTACAAAATTATGTCTATATTTTTCTTAAGTTTCTTTTCAAAATATTTTAACAAAAAAACCTGAAAAAAGGTCATTTGGTTGATTGGAAAAAATTGAAATTTTGTAATTCACCATATCTAACTATAAAGAATCGTAATTTTTGTCATTTATGGATGTTTTGAGTTTTGAATTAACATTCTAGCTTTTTTTTCTTTATTTTTTATATTTTTTTAGTTTTGGAGAGCATAAATCAAACAGTAAAGTATAGGTTTAAGTTTTTAATTCCCTTTAATCTTAAAAAAAAAAGATAATTCATATTGCATTTTTCAGTATGCCTGACCCTTAAAGTAAATAAAGGGCAACATTGCCCCAGTTCCTTAATATTCTTTCTATGTATAAACTTCCTTTCAGGATTACAAATCACCAAAGACGTATATGACAATATAGTAGTCTATACAAGGTTTGAGGAAGTTGTTTCCTCTCTCTTGTTTTATATTTACAGTTTCCCTGGGTTTATAAAATGGTCTGATGCTACAGAGCTATGAGCAAAGTACACCGCTTTTAACAGAGCCATTTATCTGCTTTTGAGAAGATTAGCATGCAATCCCTAGAGACATTTCTCAGCTAATAATAATAAAATGAATGCTACTTGAGCACCTGTAATGAAATTACTTTTTATTCCCTGAACCCTTGACAGACTCCAAAGTCTTGTAGTTTCCTAGGTGGGTGTTTTATAGACCCTAGTAGTGTTAGTGCTGGGATTCTCCCTCTCTCTTCTCTCACATTTTCCCCATTCACCATCCATTGTTACCTGAGAGAAAAGCAGAACCAACCAACCAAATGGAAGTCAGAGCCCAGTCTGCAGTGCTGGTGGAACAAGGCCAAAGCATTTTATGTTTTGTTGATGTACCCTGCTGCTGCAGACCGAATTGTTCCCAGACAACTGTTACAGCAAGACTGAGGTACCTAGGGAAAAAATTAAAGAGGTTAATTTAAAGAAAGAAAAAAAAGTGTGTGTATAGTAAAGTCTCTTACAGTTCAGATGAAAGGCAATGTGTGAAATTAATTCTGTGCAATGTAGCTTGGTTTTCAAGGAATTATAGTGGGCTCGGATTTAGTCTGGTGTCTTCAGGCAGAATTAAGTAGTTTTAACCGAAAATACTTTAAATAGGTATTCTGAGTTTGTTATATGTATATTTACAACTGAAATGGGCCTTCACCATCTAGCTCTGATTAATTTTTCTGTTATCTCCACAGGGTGATGTTCCATTTTGTCTCATCATACTAAAATGACCTACTTGCGATATGTGGATCCATTTCCCAGACTGGGAAACAGAAGTTATATTTTGCACAAAATTCATGGGTTCTTCAAGTTGGAAGCCTGTTTAGGTGACTGGTGGGTTTATTCTTGGCCCTCTGAAAATAAATTCAATAATTCATTGACTGTATCTTTAATTAATATTATTGCCAATAAATTTGCTAGACTAGGAAAAAAGCCAATGGAACAGAGCCAGAATACTGTTTGAAAAAAAAAACCAGCAAGGCCTAACTGTTGGTTGAAAAGTTAGTGTATAACCAGATAAGATGTTCATGTCAGGATGTCTTTTCATGGATTTCTGATCAGACGTGATGCCAACTTGATACCGCATCTTCTATTCTCATTTCACTCTCTGTAATTTGCCAGCATGAAATCCCCTGGTACTTGTGCTGACACTGTCTTTGCAATGTCAATCACACTCCCATCTCATGTGAAACTAATCAGAAATATTCAGCCAAAAAGGACTTCTCCAGCCACCTCTGCATTCTGTGAGGATAGCCTGTCATGTGCTGTTTAGAACAAAGGGAAAAGGGTTGCTTGCTAGGAGTGGATCTTATCAGCACCTTTGAATTTATTGTAGCCAAAATCCAGAAATCAACTTTGTCTCCCTATAAAGGAAGAAAAGTTACATGGAAATTCCTCACATGACCTGAAAATGATAGTGTAAAGCAGGAATTAACAAATCCTATAGAGTGGCACAAGGTGCCAGAATCAATCATCTTAATAACAAAAATTTTTAGCAACCTGTTCGATTTCTGCTTTTTAGGTGTGCTTTAAAACTCCATTTTTATATGAGGTGACTAGATCAAAAAGCTGATGAAAGTGTTGGTAATCTGTCATCTATTTTTTCCTCCTTAAAATTAAAGCTTTTTTTTAAATTTAAGATGTATTCTGTCAAGTGAACAGGAGTCAGAGCATATTACCAGCGATGAGCTTATTTCCATAACAATGGACTCATTATCTTACTGGCTGTTGAAAATGGATGAGGCTGCACTCATGCCAAAAGCCAAAGAGGTCCTACAGTGAGGGCCCTTTTGCTGGGAAGCTGCAGAAAACCTTTCTTTGGTGTTTTGGGGTTTCTTTAAGGAAAAGAAAGTATTTTCTTTTTTTTTTCTTAACCTTTTTTGCTAATTTGAGTTAATTTTCTTGTACTCTGGGTACATCAAGGTAATGCAAAACAAAGGGAAATGGCATTTAAAAAACCTTGCCTGGTCTTCATTAGGTTTGGAATAATACTAGTTCTTGAAAACACATGCTTGGTCCTAGAATGCCTTTAATGATTTCATGAATAAATAGTAGTCTATGTACATCAAAATATTTCAACCTGTTAATACCTCCTGAATGTTTATTTTATGCAAATTAATTTGAGACTAAATGTATCCTGTCCTTGATGAGTCACCTGTGGATTTGAAAACCTAAACCAAGCATCTTTCCAATTTTTTACAGAATAAACATTATCAACATCTGGCACATTTTTTTGCTGCTGTTAGCTGAAGTTCCACAGCAGAAAAAAACCCAGTATGTTGCCAACTACCTGTACTCTTCAGAGTCTCCAGAAATTTTAGTTTCCTGATACTGAGACTCCTCTATAATACAACAAAAGCCATTGGCCATAAATCTTAACTGATTACCATCAAATGCAAATATCTGCTCTCAACAACACATTGTTACGTTTGCTTAAACAGAACATTTACCTTTGCACACTTTATATAAGATACATGGCATTCAATGCACCCTTACTGCAGAAGAGCTCATAATCTCTGCATATTTGTATCCAAAGGAGTATCTGGTTTACCATGAGTTCAGTTAGTTTGTTAACAGACATCACAGAGATATTAATTTTCAGTAATAAGCTCTTCAGGTGCTTAATGTAGAAATGACCAGAGTTTTATTTGTCATAGACACAAATTCTTTACAGAGGGCCATATCCTTTCCATTATATTTGTCATACAGATGTTCTAATTAAAATTTCTTTTAAGAGTATCTTTTGGCATGTTCTTTTTTATTTTTTTTCCCCTGCAAATGACTATCATGCTTTCAAGTCTAATTTTTAGTGTTTTGTTGAGGAAAATAAAATGGAATAGATATACACCATTAACAAGGTGCAATATAACTCAACCAAGAGTATGAGGGACCAGATGCTCTCACGTCAGTCCGTATCTAGAATGACTGCACTGGCATACAACACCTTCTTGCTCCTTTGATCTATGGCTTCTTAAAGCTGTGCTACCTGATTGACCTCTAACGGGGTTCTGCTCCACTAACCAGAAGTTATGGTGCAACTTCTTAATTTTAACCATTGTTGTGTTGCACACACCACCTCTGTCTACCTATTTCTTGCTGTCTACTGTATCTAACTTTTCTTGTCACATTAGTAATTCAGAATAAGTACACCAATTTGTTTCCCCCTTTTGGATTTTCTCAGTATTTTACTTAGATCTTTATTTTTTTTCCCAGCTACCCTAACAAGAATGTTAAAATTAAGGGACAGAGTGAAAGTAAAAATCATTGTGGTTTAATGAACTTTTTTAAGTCAAATCATTAGAAAGTATATCTTGTTATCATTTTAATTCTAATTATAAACAAAAAAGTGTATTTAATACACTTGTAAAAGTAAGCATAATTTAAAGGTGTAAGAGGACTGAGCACATTAATTACATAATCTTTATGTATCAGTTTAAATACAGAAGAGTCCCAAAGCATCTTTTTCCAGTTGTGCTGGGATCCCTCACTCTTACAGTCTGAAATGCAACATGAAAACCCTTTCATGGCACCAGGACAATGCCAACAAGAAAATGCAGGCTTAACTTTTCCAGTTCAAACTCAAGACAGGAATTTAGGCTCCATCCAGGAACCTAAGAATAGTCCTATTCTTGCACTCAGGTGAGTAAGTTATATTACAAACTAAGAGTGTAAGAATTGTAGGATCCAGTGGATTGAAATGGTGATATTTACCATATGTAAAAGGGGTTGGGCAATGGGGAAAGACAGAGATGGAGCCTTACCTTGAAGCATATACCAGCAATTTAAAAACATGTTTTATCACTATGTGATCAATGTGAGACAGCACCATGATGGTTAAGGAACTAGAACTGTTTTTCTTTTTCCCAAAACTTGGAAAAATACAAACATATTGTTTTTAAAAACAAATAGAACAGTGGCTGACACAGTGCTCTTGTTAATGAAGATTCAAGTAGTTGAAGCTGAGATACACCAGATTCTGGTGTTCATACTTTTTTTTTAAACATACACTTTGAATAGATGCTGTATGTCACTGTCTTGTTCTAACCCAAGTAAGTGTGGTAAAATGAACAATTTTCAGTTTTTAAGTTAGTGTAGATGACCAAGAAGTATCTATCTGAAATGAATATAATCAGTAAATCATCTCTGTGACAGAAGTAATGTTGCCCTCCTTTAGAATGATTCTTTCTGTGAAGTAAAAAGAATTTAAAAAATGCTTGTAACATCTTGTCTCAAGGGACTCCAACAAAATGAAAAACAGTTTATAGTTTTTCACTGGGACTTCAGATGAAACTGCCTAACAAAGGGAAACAGCAATTACTTTAAAATTAGGTGTTTAAGCTTGCCTAATATTGGTCCACGAAGACAAAAAATTGAATGGCTGTTTATCACTGTATATTCACTTTCAGAACTCTGAAAGATAAAATTCTTGAAAACATGCTGAGTTTTACATAGCAGGTGTTATGGCTTTGACAAACTTTGAGGACTTCACCTCTAAACAGTGCTTGACAGGGCACAGACTTGGTGTGAAGGCTGAGATGCCTCTCTTCTCAGCAATGCCTGGTGAGCAGAGGACGCCTCCAAGTCCTTGCAGATCAGCTGAAGGCCATCTGTGTTGAATCTTATCCAACATATGGACCTATGTGCTATGAAAGATACCCATGCATATTTCAGCCTCTATTTTATAAAAATGTGTTGCTAAGTAATCCTTTCTGAGAAAGAAGATATTTTCCTTGGGATTTGGGGAGACTATTGTAATGCATGCTGATATATTGAGTAAAGCACTCGATGGACATTGCAGGTGGGGCAAGTGTAACTGCTGTCATGGCAGGAGATTGCCTTGCCTCTAGTTCTGCTGAAGTGGTGATTTTTCAGGGACCTGTTCTTATACCTCTGGTTTTTATTGTTCTTTTTCTTCCCCAAGGTTGTGAATACTTCTCTGCAAATTGAGAAGCCAGTGTCCAGACTAGCACCAGTTCCTGCCTTGTGTTTGTACTGAATAAACACAGGTGTGGGCTTGCTGAAATAGATATGTCTAACCAGGAGTGATCTGCTAAGCACAAGACATTGTCTTCTGAGCATACAGATGTGTTCAGAAGGAAATAGTTTGTTAAGTTTGTTAAGGTATCTGGATTGTAGTTCTAGTCATGTATCTCTTCATTGCTCTTTCACTCCCACTCCCCTGCCTTTTTTTTTTTTCTTTTGGTCTTGTCAGTCCTTCCATCTCCTCCATTTGCAATATTTCTTGTAGGTAGTCCTAGAGGTAAATGTAAGTCTTACACATCCACCATATGTACAAGTGATGTACTAGCCTGTTAAAGTCTCCTATGGCTTTAATAGAATCCCAGCAAGTTTAGCTCTTACTTTTGCAGGGTATTTTTTCTCTTCAGCTGGTTGGTTTGGTAACATGTCAGGGTGATGTGACTGAATTCCTGCTTTTTTCATATGAATCTTAACTGCTCCAGGGTTGGCTGATGTCTTTGATCATGTTTGGCCCCTGTACAGAGTCTGTAGCATTCCAGTTACAAAATTCTACTCCAGAATAGATTTGGCATCTTTTCTGAGAGAGTTTCTGTTCTCAGTGAAATATCTCTCTCTCCCTGATATGTACACACACATATATATATGATACTCTTCTATACAGCCATTTCATCTTAATAGCATCAGTGCATTGAGGAAGCAGGTGCAGCTCCTCCTGTAGTCCCTGCCAGTTCTGACAGAATGATGGAAGTGAGACCTTTGTCATAAATGTACTGTAATTTTTATAAAGATAGAAAGTAAACCTTGATGTTTTATTCCCCCTCAAATTATTTCTAGTCCCTGCCTTGAAGACAGCACACACTTGCTTTGATTAATGCTTTTTATGAGATTGAGGATCCTTTATTCCTGTTCAGTTGCCATATTTCTGCAATTTCTGCAAAATTGTTCTTCAGTCAGCTATGTACACAAAAACACAGAAAATAGGGCTTGAATACTAGTCTGTTCTGTGCCCCATGTCAGGACAAACTATACCAATCTGTTTCAAAAACTCTCCAGTGATGAATATTTGACAATTTCCCCAGGCAATCTGTTCTAGTACTTCACCTTCCTTACCCTTAGGAAATTTTTCCTAATCTAATCTTACGCTCCCTTATGCAATTTAAGTCCATTGCCTCTTGTTCTAACTGCCATTGATGTGGAGAACAAGGTATTCTCCTCTTCCTGTCTCACATCTTTTTTATATATTTGAATACTGCTACCATGTTCCCCTATCAGTTTTATCTTCTTTGAGCTGAGCAATGCCAGTTCTTTTAATCTTCCCCACAGGTCACGTTTCCTAGACATCTGATTATTCTCAGTTTCTCTCCTCTAGACTTAAAAATGTTAACAACATTTTTTCCTTTAAAGTCTTTTTGTGGATTTTCTTGCTTCCACCCCTTGACCCCCACCCCCAACATACACACACCCCCATAAGGGAGCTGGGTTTGTTTAGCATGGGGGAGAAAAGACAGGAGGGAGCTAGCTGCTGTCTTCAATGACCTAACACTGTACAGAGAAGGCAGAGTCAAATTCTTCTAAGGTACCCTGCAACAACAGCAATTTTAACTGAATGCCAGGACGGACAGTGGTCAAGCACGGGAATGGGGGTTCTGAGAGGTTGTGAAACCTCAATCCTTGGAGATTTTCAACACTCATATGATCAAGATCTTAAGCAATCTGATCTAGCTTGGAAGCTAGTGTTGCTTTGAGTAGGGTGTTCGACTAGATGATCTTAAGAGGTCCTTTGCAGCCTAAATTATTCTGTGAATCTGTGTTGCCTAAACCTGATCAAATTACACTGTTTATCAGTAATGCCATAAAGGTAGAAGGTAAGGGATTAATTCTGTAGTTATAAATTATATTTCTGTCCTAGATGCCTAAATTATGCTTAGCTTTTTTTTTGCAACTTTATCGACTGAAGTTCACCTTATGATTTCACTATAGCCTCCAGAATAGCAGGTAGCTGCCCAGGAGGCTTTTCATTCTCTCTTGATTCAGCTGACTATTCCTACTTAACCCTTCTAAAACTTTCTTGCTTTTTTTTGCATCCCTCTCTTTTTTTCTTTCATTCAGCTTGTGAGGATCCTTTCAAATTTCAGTCCTGCCCTTAAGAATGTTTGCAGCCCCTACCAGCTTGCTTAGTATATGGTAAATTTAATAATATGCTTTCTCATCTAAATCATTAATAAAAATGTTCATATTACAGGACCAGAATATATAACTCCAGATTTGGTAAATCCCTTCTTTAAGACAGAGACCAACAACTTCTGTCTGAATAAAACTTTCTAATAATTTTTGCATCTGTCTTAAGCAATTTCATCTCTACATGTTTTGCTAGCTTGCTTATGAGCATGTTATATGAGACAGAGTTAAAGGCCTTACTTAATTCAAAAGATGACATTTTCTGCTTCTGCTGTATCCAAAAGGTATGTTATTCTGTCACAGAAAAAAATTAGATTGCTTTGACATAATTTGTTCCTGACAGATCCTTGCTGAGTGTTGTTCATCTCTTTTTCTTTTTTTTTTTTTTTTTTTGATGGTATTTTCTGATGATGTTGGCAAAATGTCTGTCTGGTTCAACTTTTTTTTCTCAGGACTGAAGCTACATACATGCATTAAAAATTTATGTAACTTCTTTTCCTTTCTAAAGCTATCCAGATGTGCATTTGCCAGTTTACTTGTACCTTCTCTGCCTTCTGTGATTTCTTGAAGATCCCAGATGATGATGCTTCCTTGAGAACCCAGAAGGGTGAAACACATAATGACTACATGATTACAAGTCTTTGATTTTTCAAATAAACTGTGATCTTTTCTTTCATAATTGCCTTCATTTTTATGTCTTTTTTGAAATCCTGAAGTTAATTCATCTGAACGTGTTGATTGTTGAGCTCCCAGGTTCTGCTTTAGTCATTATCAGACCGTCAGAAGGTCTGTGTTGCCCCAAAGCTAGGAGTTGCTTGCTTCTTGAGATACTTATTAACATTTCCTAAACCTTTCCTTCTAATCGCATCACTCTTCCTAACAAATGTCTGTTAGGTCAGTTAAATCACAGCTTTCATCTTAAATTAATACTTATGTCTCTTCTTGATTGTTGGCCAATCTTCTTTTATCGGTGCACAGAAATCACAAACATATAACAGTGAATCGGTTCACTGAACTTATTTCCTTTCCATGACACTGCTACGAATAACTTTATCCTTCTTGCTTTAAGGGACTTCAGCCAGATTGTTGCATTTTCTTGTTCCCAGTTGGTTGCAGTTGAAGAGTCTCTTCTGTAAAGCCAGTGAATGTCATGCAAATATGTGTGAACCCTTTTCATGACATAGAAACCACCCTCCACCAAAGGCTTATGGACCACCTTCCCAAAGTCAAGGAAACTAAAACCCTCCATCTGTGCAGCCCTACTTTCATCTGTAGGATGAATCTGTCCTGGTCTGATCCTTTGACCCTTGATGGAAGGATTAATGAAAATACCATCTGAGCCTCTGACTCCTTCACCCTTGATCTGAGGCTCATTGTCACTTTTGATCTGTTTAGAGGCATTCTTGGCAGTATTGTTACCATTCAGGTCCTTTGTTATATCACATTCACTTCAATAGCATATGCTATTGAATAACCATTTTGGAGGGTGTCTCTAAGAATTTGTCATTAGTCTTTGTGCAAATAATTACCTGTCCTTGGGCACACTGCAAAATCTTTTTTTTATTTTTTTATTTTCATGCAAACACTATTGTAAGGTATTCTTTTCCAGTCTGGGTAAGTTCATGCTTTATTTATGCAAGAGTCCTTCATTAAACATCCAAGACTGTCTGTTTTCTAGTAGTTGTTCCTCAGTAGTTCCTCACTGCCAATACATGATAGCTGGCTTGTTCACATCATGAAATGTCAAGACGTGACTGCAGCCGGTCCTATGGTAAGTAGGACAGCTGTATATTGGGGAGATTTGTAAAACTTGATAATAAATTGGCTTGCTTTTGTAAAGATGAACATCAGGAGTGAAGAGAAGTCATGAAGTGTCCCAAGGATAAAATTGTACTTATTTTGAGCATTTTTTTTCATATTTTTAATCAATTTCTTATCTATTTCTTGGCTGTAGTAAGTAAATGTAGGAATGGTCATGCTATGCCATGTCTGATACCACATTCTCTTCACAGCCATGATCCCAGTATATTTGGTTACAACGCTGACTTCTGCAAATCCTGTTCTCACTGCTTGTTGGCAATCAAAATTTGGCTGTAGGTTTCAGCAAAAGGTGTACATAGCTGCAAGCACCTTTATGCTGTAAGGCTTCTGTTACTGTCGGGTTTTAGCTACTAACTTTTTCCAATATTTCTCTTTGGTATTAAGAATGCAGAATTAGAATGTGTGTGATTTTTTCTCCAGGGGTAATAATGATATCAGGAAGTAGGGATAGAATACTTAAATTAGTTAATTAGAATCATAGAATCATAGAATCATTTAGGTTGGAAAAGACCTTTAAGATCATCAAATCCAACCATGAACCTAACATTTTCATCCCACCACTAAACCATGTCCCTAAGCACCTTGTCTGCCCATCTTTTAAATACCTCCAGGGATGGGGACTCAACCACTTCCCTGGGCATCCCATTCCAATGCTTGACAAACCTTTCATTGAAAAAATTTTTCCTCATGTCTAACCTAAACCTGCCCTGGTGCAACTTCAGACCATTTCCCCTCGTCCTATTGCCCATTACCAGGGAGAAGAGACCAACCCCCATCTCGCTACACTCTCCTTTCAGACAGTTGTAGAGGATGATAAGGTCTCTCCTCAGCCTCCTCTTCTCCAGACTAAACAACCTCAGCTCCCTCAGTCACTCCTCATAAGACATGTGCGCCAGACCCTATTCTTTGGGAAGAAGGGGTTTAGTTAGGTTATATGATCTTCCAAGTTTGCTGGAAGAGAAGCCAATTCTGCCAGGTCAAGAAGATAAGAAACTAGGAGAAATGAAACCAAAAATGAGTGGCTGTAGTAGCTGAATTCTGAATAACATATGTGTTCTCAGAAAAAGTTCATCTTGTTGTTTCTGAAACATGGTAGAAAGGGCTGCAGGACCGGGACCAGGGGCTCTGGCCACTCTAACCGGATTGGCAAGAAGGGAAAGCCAACAGATATCTGTCAGAAATAGCATTGCTTGTTTTATCACAGGTGACACTGAATAGCTATGGAGCAAAGTCAGGACAGAGCACTGAAGAACAGACACCAGGGGGTATACTACAAGCCACCGAATTGCACTCAAGAACAAGACGTCTGCTTTTGAATTGTCTATCTACATATGGAAGGAAGAAATCAACTTGCGTTACTGGGGTGAAAAATTCTGTCTGATTGACATCTAGGGTCTCATGCTGTCAGAATTGAATCATCCCAAAAAGGTCTAAAAGTTATTAATGACAATTTGATAACCTAAAAATAGTTGCATTCAACACATGGAAACAGTGTTCAGCTTAGCAGATAAAAATCATAGGTTTTGAAAAATAGTACTTGTTTAAATGTTGCTGCATTTCTGTTGTGCAAACAAAATGATGACTGAATGCCAGTATTTTTTAGAAGTAAAATGTCTGTGTCTTAAAGAGGAAAAATATATGAATGATAACTGGATCTTGCTACAGAAATATCATACTATGTGCTCCCAGACTACATTTCTATCACTGAAACAAAGAGCAAGACTGTTTAAGCTCAAACTAAAAAGAGTTGATCATTAAATATTCAAACAAAATATAAAAAGTAATTAAAATACACAGAAATTAGAGGGAATTATAGTCGAGTATTATTAGTAGAGGGAACTATAAAAAACCTGATTTTTTTTTCTTTTTTTTCACTTTTATTTATGACCGGGAAGATGTTTTCCAATCATGAGTGTAAATATGCAGTTGACACAACTGTTTGGCAGAAGAGGATGAGTATTATAAATTGATCAAGTTAGCTGTGGTTGTAGGAAGAAGAACATCAGCATGCATATGTAGGCAAACATTTAAGAATATAATTAATAATTTCACAGGAAGCAAAGATTGCAAATACCTTTTATGAGTAAAAAGGGTATGTAGCAGGTATTTGTGTCCAGCTGCCCACTGTTCAAGAAACATGTAGATAAATTGTGCAAGCTGTAAAGAGGAGACATGCAGATAATCAAGAATGGGAAAATATTCCCCTTTACAAAAATCTCAGAATTTTCAAATTGGTTTGCTCTAACAGTGATGATGCACAAAAGCAGTGATGCAGAGGTCTTCAGTTTAGTGGGCAAATTTGAAAATTGAGAATAGAATTAAAAAGATAAAGAAGATGATTTACAAGTTAGAACCTTGCCAGGGCACATGTCAAAGGTTACAAACAAGGTAAGGTTGGACAGTCGTGCTTACTCCTTAACCATTTTTTATGATTTCTGATGACTATTTCAGTCACAAAGTATGGTGAAGAGTAGCTCAGTAACTGCATGAGTCAGTCATGCCACAGCTTATTCAGGCATTTTTCCAGGTTTGTGATCTTGGTTTTTTAAGATATTCTTCAGGGTGGACTTTTGGCAAATAGTAAAACTATTTGTGTGCTTCTTGAATGTTTCATGTGCCACTCCATTTTGCTATCAACTGATTTAAATAACAAAGGAGCACATTTCAGTCTCTCCTGGCTGTAACAGCTCTTCCAGTTGCTCTTGCTTTGCTTGGCTTTGTATTGAACTCTGTTACAATTTCAGATTTTTCCCATTGTCATCTAAAGAATGCCCAGTTGGAAAACACATCCTCCTCTGTGTCCATCTGCTCATGAGAGAGGAATTTGGTATGCTGCCATAATTATTGTCTTCTTTCTTCTTCCTTTTTTTCCTCTCCCCCTCCACATACTTAGTTTCTGATTTCATGCACCTGCAGGAGCTGGCTCATTGCTGACCCCATGTTCAATGTTTCCAAGTACTAAGAGAGAGAGAGAGAGGGAGAAGACAGTGGGATATTTCAAGCTTCATTCTCTTCTTCACATATTCACACTCCTTTCATTAAGTACTTTCTGAAAATACATTTCCCCACATTTCTAGACATAAGTCCATACTAAGCATACCTTTGAATTTGTATTCCCATGTTGGTAAATTATCTCTTGTAATTGATATGACCAGTATGTTACACTAATTAGCCTTCAGATAAACACATTTATTCAGGTGCTTTGCAAAGAGGTGAATTTTGTTTGTTGAAGAAAAAAGTTTAAGATCCTTCTAGTACAGAAGGATCTCATTTTTTTACCTGATAGTTATAGTATGCCTTTGACAAGAACAACAAGGTAACGTCTTGTTATGGAGCATTATTGGCACTTAGAACTGTCTGATTGCAAATGACATTGTTTTCTTACTATTTTTGTGGAATTCTATGTTGATTTTTCCCTTTGAATGTGAATTCCTTTGTTTCAACATGATTTCAGAGGGGTTATCTCCATGCACATTATCTTGCTGTACACTTAGAAGCCAGTTTTATAAGAGGCTTAACTTTGCAGACATTCTCTTTTGTTTCCTTTGGAACAGTTGGAAAGATGTTGTCAGCAGTTTTGTAGGAAACAAAGCAGCATGAAGGAGTAAGGGGATAGTTTTGAGCATTGCCAACAACTAGTACAGCTTTTGGAATCCCAGGAAAAATAATTCAGCATGTTTTGGAATACAACATTTAAAATTAACATCCTTTTCCTATTATTAGCATTATTATTTCTGTTACTTGTACTCTCTTGCCAAAATCATTTAACTTTCAAGAAAGGAATGGAGAGATTTATCCCTGAAGTAACTAAAGAAGGTCTTAAGAATTCAACACTTGGCTTAAAGAATTAGAAATCATGCATTTAGAAGAGGGGGCCAGACAGTCTTGTTGCAGAACAACTCTGTTATAAAATCCCTCTTCCTTTAAATTGTTAAACATTATAACAGGCATACTGATAGAAAATAGAGAAAGTAGAGAAAGCTATTATTAATTAACTAAAATTTAATCTTTTTTCAAATTTCTTCTGCTGTGCAACACAGCCAAACCTTGTCCAGCCTCAGTCAGGGTGCAGAGCTCATGCATTTGAATGATGGTGCTCCTTAATGTGCTACAGGAGAGCAAAGTGCACATACATAAATGTGGAAGGAAGAGTCTTCCGTAACTAAATACAGACAGGGGGAAAAAACTGCCTATTTTTTCAGGCTGAAAATGCAGTTGATGGTCAGGCAGGAGGTGGGAGCAGACCTTTGCAGTCAGACCTGGTGTATTTCAGAAGTTTGCAGGGGACAGAGCTAAATCTGGCAACCTGGAGGAGTCAAATCTTTCATGAAATGAACTCAGTTTAATATTATTTATCAAGTATTAAAATATAATTTACAAGGATTACATACACCCACATGCGTATTCCGGCAGCTGGCTGATCCTTGCTGTGCTGTGTTTGCTAGTTTGCAGCTATGCATTTTATTTTCCATGTGTTGATACAGATTTAGATAGTGAGAAGGCAAGAAAAGTTTTTCCTCTGACCCTTTGCATAAAGGTTAGCCTCAGTTGGAGATTTCCTGAGCCCCAGGCCGTAGGAAATGAACCTCCTGAGCCTGGGCAGAGTGGGGAAGGGGGAGGTTCCTCACTGTTGGGCTGCCATGCATGGTGCCTGTGGGGGTGTAAGGGGAATGATAGAGAAATGGGTAGTGAGTCTGGAGAGGATGGGTCATTGAGTGGTGTCTCTGGAAAGCATGCCTTTGTGTTAATCCACACCCACAGCCAAGCTATTGCTTTACAGACACAGTCTAGCCCTTAATCACTGCACATTACAAGCCCAAATGGGATCATTTCCAGCGCTACACACTAATAATATTTATTAGAAGGCCCAATAAAGCTTTCCTCTGTAGCCAGGCTCTTATTGTATGGTGTCATTACATAAACAAGCCTTGGAAGGCTGTTTCCAGTTACAGACATGTAGCAGAAGGCTTAATCTGAGAGGCCCATTAGGGTGTGATTTTAGGCTCTTTTTTCTGTCTACATACTAGCAGACTAAATATTGAGGATGATTTGGGGACTACAGTGTTTCAGCCAAAAATATTCCTTGCAATAAATTATTTCCCTTTTTTCCCCCTCCTTCACTTTAAAGACCCGGAGGGTTTGGGGTTTTTTTCTTTTCTTTCTCTTTCTTTTTTTTTATTCCGGGGAGTCTGTACCAGCATCAGCTTCCCATATGTTAGAGGCATCTCAGGGTTTATTAGTCAGCCTAGGTCAATTGAGATTTGCTGTATTTGCTTTCATAAAAGCTGTGTGTACTATATACTTCTTGAACTGGAAATCACACAATGCTCCTTATTTGCCTTCAATCACTAGCAGATGCAGAGCGGTCAGATCATTTCCCTTTAAATTGACCTAAGGGATTAAAGGAATTCAAAGGAATTTCCAACTAACTAGTACCTCTGCTTTCCCTGACTTTACTTCTTGAGCCTTCAGGGTCAGAGTCTCTGGTAACTTAATCTGTCTCTCCCTCCCCCTGATTTGTTCACTTCCTTCCTTTTGTTTGCCTCCAGAGCAGTAACTGAGTAGCCAGGCTCAAATCCTGTGTTCGCTGGCTTCCAAATTTTTAAACAAAACATTGGTGTAAATCTGGTGGGACGTGGGTGCACTGTTGAGAGCACAGGAGTCTGAAATGCACCTTTGTAGCACTTTTCAACCTCTTATTCACAGGTAGCAATTGGCATAGAAACGTGAAAAGCAAGCCTGTTGTCAGTACCTTAAATTTGCCATGCAAGGGTCCCAGCATCCACTGAAAAAGTCTTTAGGGATCCAAGAAGGACTGAAAACTGCTCTCAGTGCTGCAGAGTACTGGGAATGAGAAAGGGTATCCCAGTGTTCATGAAAGCTGTCCTGAACAGAAGGAGTCAAGAGGGGACTGACTCACAGCAGAAGATGCAAAATCCAAAGGGGGGAAGAGGAGAGCAGGGCCACAGTCTGCTTCCAATCAAGGGTGGCTAATGACAGTTCTGCACCTTTTGTTGGTTTTTGTTTCAGATACTGATCAGGAGTCTTTGTGTGGATTGTCTCAACTATCAGGGGACAGGAGCTTACTTAGCAGGTGGCTGTCTGAAAAGTGGCTGATGCTTTTAAAAATACCTCTACCTCTTTTGTTCTCTGCCTGCTGCCATGACTTTGCTGGTTTTAGTTTTGACATCTGCTCTTCATCCAATTACTCATTTTGACTATGTACTTGTAGGGCATGAAAGGGGCTTTCTTTCAAAGGCTGTATGTGTCATTACTTTCTTTGCTGACTGCCATCTACTCCATAAATCAGTTTCCATTAAAAAAAATCAAACCCAGCAACCTTCTAATCAGATTGGTGATCAAAAAAAATCAGAGAGCACTTTCTCAGTGTTTTTCCCTTGAATTTCTTAACATAAAGAGTATGGATTATAAAAAAAAGGAGGTATTTAAAACTCTCACAATACATCAGTTGTATCTGAAAGTTAGAAATTCTTATTTGACTGAATAAAAATCTTCAAAATATGAAACAGATCTTCCTAAGGAAGACAAACATTTATGCCTCGTATTTGCCAAGAACATGAAAAAACCCATCGCTTTTCATTACTAGAATTGCCATCTTCCTGTTCAATGAATTATGGTCACCCCAACAAAGGCAATTTAAATGCTTCTTTTACCTATTCATTCCAGATTAGAAAGAGGAAAACACGTAAAACAGGAGAAAGAATATAATGCATTATTGTCCTGGAATAATGTTGGATTTTTAAATAGCAAGCAGTTGGCACTTAAAGTAATCATTTATGTTATTTCCTCATCGTAAACCAGACAGACAAAGTCTGTAAGGATGGAGCAAAGCTTGAGGTACCTCTGAATCCATCCTAAGAAGACAAAAGTGTTTCCAGCAATTTTGTCATTATTTCTTTGGAACCGAATCCAAAGAGCCCAAGGGAACCCAGAAAGACGTCAAGTTCAAGAAGTCAATGGGAGCAGACATATACAGAAAAACTAGATGACGAACCTGAGGAAAAAAAAAATGTCATTCTTTTTTTGAAGTTCAATCCTATCTTTGCCTGTTCAATTTTTCGAAAGGGGGAAGGAAATGTTAATGAAGCTGCTGTATCCTCACAGTAGCCTTCTAATCCCACGTCTCCTCCTTTTGTGCATTGCTCTAGTAAGTGCTATATTCTGTCATTTGTTGCTTTCTGGTGCCAAGGAAGAAAGTGATTATATAAAGTAAATAAAACCTTCACTGTGGGAAAGATGGAAGGAAAGACATTTCTCTTCATTTTCACAAAGGCATTTTACCATATATCAAGCAGCAAGTTACAGTGGTTTCAGATTAAATGCAAATATCTAAATTAGCCTCAGAGTATGGGGTTGGTTCTAGCAGCTCATGGAAGCCTACACCCTTTTAGCCTATCCAGGGTGCATGCACACCTAAACTCCGAGTCCAAAATATGGTCTGACATTCTTTTATAACAAATCTCTCATGTTATACTGGTGAATGAAGTGCACCTCTCAGTTGCCTCATCAGAGAGGGATTAGTTAATTTCTCCCTTTCATGTCAGTTTGGGAAGGAGGCAGTGACTGCTTACTGGAAGTGCCCTCAAAAGATAAGTTGATGGACAGAAGGAGATTGAAGGGGGCTCTGGCCCAATGACGTTACTGAGAAAAAATATGGAGGAATTCACTTGGTCCTTGGAAGTCCAGGTCAGGCTGGTACACAGTCACAGCCAAAGCAGGGAGCTGCATGGCTGCAGCTTGTACCATGCAACTGCATCAGGTCACAATCTAAATGAGTGTAGCATGAGACACGTAGAGAAAGAACCATCATCTAAATTGCTAAAATATGTATTTTGTAGTGTTTTATGCTCTTTTGTTTTAAATGATCCAACAGGTGGTGGTACTTTCTTCCAAGTCTTCAGGGAGGCTAGACTTCGATTTCAGAGCAGGGACGTTATTTCTGATATTCAGTCTACATTTATTTTGGCTTTCTTCCATCTTCTGACTCACAGTTATACCTTCTTGGACAAGAACCCTGTGCAGATTCGTAATGCAGACCACCACGTAGTCTCCTGTAGATCTGAGCTTGTTTCCTTCTGTGGATGATGAAGAGCAAGAGGGACTTGGAGTATCACTCATAGTCAGTCCCTGACCTGGATAATTCTGATGTCTCCCCGGTGCCTGCATCCTGCAGTTAATCATAGAAGCCATTAATTGGTATTTAGCTGATCTTGCTCCATTTTAAGGCCATGGAAGTACTGAAAATGATTTCCATAGAACAAAGCTCAGGACGTGTGGTTTTGATCATGCTGTGCAATCCTTTATTTATGTAAGTTCTCCATAATTCCTTTGACATGTTAGCAACTTTCTGTTTTATCTGACTTGCCGAGAAATGAATATTGATATTTGAGTTCATTCACACCATTGCTATACAGAGGACTCTCACTTCTTGCATATGATAAATGATGTTGTCTTCATACAGTTTCATAAAGTGTATCAGTCTCTTCTAGCACCACTTTTCTATTATGAGTTCTTTGCTAATTTTGAGTTTTCTATTAGTCTTATTGAGCTTTTTTACCATCGCTCTTTTGCAAGTGCCTCCCTCCTTCTGAGTATCTGTTTCAATTTATTTTCCCTCAGACACATTAAATTGCCTTTTTCACATTGAATCTCATTTTGTTACTTCCTGCCTATATTTCTGACCCCTCTAGGACACTTTGTTTTGTGATTAAACAAACCTGTTCATGGGCTCCATGAAAGAAGAAATCATGCATTTGTAGGTTTATTTTTATTGAATCATAGTGAAAATTGCACCTTGAGGGAGGGCTTTATTACCTTTGACTACTTATCCAGGATTTATTAAAAAAACCAGCATAGGAGTCAAGACCTTCCAGATGGGATCTCACTCTAAAGTGTGCTTCAAAATATATATTGACTTGTGGGTTATCTACATATAATTCCTCTGGTTAATGAAGCTTAAATCAACCTAGATTAGTTGTTCATTATTGTGGGTTCAGATACTCCAAAATGCTTTATATATCATGGATTTGGACAGGTTGAGTGTGGCGGCTGAGGGGGAGTTTCCCTTTTCAAGGTACCTTGAGTGGGGGACTAATAATTAAAAAGCACATAAGAAAGAATTTACCTGTACACTGTACTTTGCCATGATTAAGATGATTCCAACATTTTCCAGGACTCTGCCTATTTTAAGAAGTCCTAGTTTTTGTCCTGCTGTACTGTATAGGGAAACTCTAGCTCAAGGCCAATTAAAGATTATGCAATATTGGTGGGAGTTGAGGGAGAACTGGATTTCTGCACTGAAAGTGTCTTTTATCAGAGCATAACTCTCAGCTTATTTAAGAATATCCTAAGAATCAAAGCCATATTTTTCTGTTGGTGTGTTGAAGAGCCCAAAATCTCCAGTTAAAAATTGGATGGCTTGATTTTTATAGAAAGTTTCTAGGAAAAGAAAGTATTTTGCTATATAAGTGGAAGGGTTGCACTGAGCCAGGTTTTCATCTGTTGCATCAGTGTAATGCTAAATGAATTCTACTGATCCTAGTGGGATGACATGGGATTTTTTTTCTGGATTCACACTGGCCTCACTGAGATTAGAGTCTAACCTACTATTTTTTAATGGACTTTAGGGAAAGTATCGAGGCTATTTGAAGGATTTCTGCAACGCACAGGGACTGCGTGAACATGTAATTTTTGCTTCACATATACATATGACAACGTTTTAGAGGCAACAGCAGGGAAAAAAGTCCTTGACAGAAGTGAGTTACAGGCAAAATGCCTTTTTTTTCTCTTTTTTTTTTTTTTTTTTTTTAAAACACTACAGTGATGGTAAAGTTTAAATAAGCATACTGCACAGCTATGGAAGAAATAAAACTCACAACTGTATTACATCAAAAACTGGAGCTCAGGCAAGCTAAAATCAAAGCCCATGTCAAGTACATCAAGATCACCATCAGGCTTTGTCTGCCTGCTCAAAGAGCTTACTCTTGATAAAGGGGAAAAAGGCGGGAGGGAGCAAGGTTTTACACTCATAACTCACGTTCCGTATCACATAACAGCTGCTCCGGGCTTTGTCTCATCCTTTAAATCTATTCTTTACTGGGGAATGAAAGAAAGGAATGAGAAATCCACGGGAGGAGGTGTGCGGTGCCTGTGCAGGGAATCTCGCCATGCTGACAGCTTGCTGTAATGCCATTTAAACGTAACCACCACCAGCTAAGGAAACAGGAACACGGCTGTGTGCTGCGTGCGCCTTCCCCTTACCCCCTGCATGCTTCTGCTTATTACAGCTCTTTCTTTAAACTGCTGGCTAGACAGCTGGCCGTGCCTCAGAGGAGCACCGAGTAAGGGAGCATATAAATTACTGTTGCGTTTTACGGCCAAGATAAACTCAAACTGCAGGGTTATAGCCTGAACCGACACACAAAAAAGAGAACCTAGCAGGCCTCTGAAAAGCAAAGGAAAAATGAAGGAAAGAAAGCCTATTTCGGTGAACCTACCAAGCATGTGGTGAGTTGAGGGAAGAAAAGACACATAAAATGTAGGCCTTCTCTAGGTCTAAAGAGTAGAACAAGGTTAATACTTCTGTGCTTGCAACCGTAAATCTGTAATTTTAAATTAGTATTTTTTTAAGTAGTTTGAGGCTTGCTTGCACTGTGTCATCACTGCAGATTTTCAAAGATGGCAAAGGATGTGTGGTCATAATTTCCATATTATGCACTTTATTAAGTGAGTTTTAATATACATGTAATGTCAGGTGGGTTCAGTGTTTGGATAAAGTTTCCAGATGAACACTGAGCAGGCTAGTCTGCCTGGAACTGTCTGTGCTGGGTGTCTCCCACATGGTATAGGCTATTGCCCATTGTTTGAAACAATGAGTTCAAGATACACCGGAGCGCAAAAGAGTTATTAAGGTTAAAATATTATTTCAGATCCATGTTCATTTGCGATTGACTTTACACAGGAAAGAACAAATAGTGGTTCCTAATTTGAAGAGCTTTATTTAATCCTGCATCTAGTGTTGGGTAGGTTATGTTAGAGAACACAGGATTTGTTTGAATGCAAGCATGGCTTTACGCTGCAGCCTGTAATACCAGGTGCCAAATATTCAGATATTTTTATATAGACACTTCAGTCCATTACCTCACACTACTGCAAGTAGTCAGTTCCCTGAGAGTGCCACATAGCATGTGCAACAAAGAGAAGCTGAAAATGTGTACAGCTTGACTCATTCCCTCAGGAAACAGTGCTCAGGTGTCAGAAGACCCACAAAATAAGTATTGGACTTACTTTCAAAAATGTGTGGACTGGAGCAGAGGGTATGGTGCATATTAGTGCTCTGCTGCAAGGAAACATAAACCATGAAGCTTTATCTTTCAGCCAGAAACCCTGGAACCTCTGGGAGATCATGGTCTAAATCAAGAATCAAAACACTTCCCCAGAGCAACTGCAAATTTAAAAGAAGCCCTTGTACTGTGCTGGCCAATATATAGATGGAAGATGACTTCGAAATATTTCAAAGGTTCTCAGATCAACTTGGTGACTTTTCTAGGTGAGAAAAATAATGTCAGATATATATTTATTGTGATCTGTGGAGGCCTGAGAGGTGGGAAAGGGAGCTCTTAGGAAAAACAATTATTTGCTGTATATTAACATTATTATATTTAAAAGTTAATATAGCATGTAAATAAAATGTTATGACTAAGGAAAATGAGGCAAAATGTTCTACACAATTTATTACAATAAAAATCCTGCAAAGACAAGCCCTAACTCAGTTTTGGTCTTTCTAAATCAAAACCATGCTGCCTTCAATCAACACTGTATATGCCAAGCTGAGAGACTGAGTTTAACAAAACTCTTCTGATTTCAGTTCAATTTAAGAATGTTATAGTACTAGGACTCAGTACCAGGAGAAAAGGCTGAAGGAAGTGCCTGACAGGAACCTCATGAAATTCAGCAAGGAGAAGTGCAAAGTCCAGCATGTGGGGAGGAACAACCCCAGGCACCATGACATGTTGGGAACCACCCAGCTGGAAAGCAGCTTGGCAGAAAAGGACCTGGGAGTCCTGGTAGACACCAAGTTGAACATGGGTCAGCAATGAGCTCTTGCTGAAAAGATGGCTAACAGTATCCTGAAGCTGCATTAAACAACATATTGCCAGCAGGTCAAGAGAGGTGATCCTTCCCCTCTGCTCAGCACTGGTGAGGCCACACCCAGAGTGCTGTGTCCAGTGCTCGGTTCCCCAGTTCAAGAGAGCCATGGACATACTGGAGAGAGTTCAATGAAGGGCCACCAAGTTGATGAAGGCACTGGAGCATCTCTCCTTGTGAGATGAGAGAGTTGCTTCAGCTAGGGGGATCTCATCAATCAATATACATACCTGCTGTGAGGGTGCAGAGAGGGCGGAGCATGGTACTTTTTAGCGGTGCCCACTGCCAGGACCAGAGGTGATGGGCACAGACTGAAACACAGGACATTCTCTCTGAACACCAGGAAACACTTTTTCTCTGGGAGGGTGCCATTTACAACATTTCACCAACCTTAACAATGAATCTCCAGCAGATTCTTTTCAAGTTTTGTAATTAATAGTGCAAGAAGTGCTGGAAGATGCCTAGAAAATATTGTTGAAAATTAGAAGGAACAAGTACTAGATCAAACGATGCAGTCTGGGAGGTTGGCTACACAGCTGGGTGAAAGTACAGATGTTTCTAACATGCTCATGGTATTTGCCAGATTCTGCTTCAGCTAGAAAATACACGAAGAATGACTTTGTTGTGAGGTAAGCCACCACAGGAAAGATGTTCTGGAGATGACATGTTGTCCCAGACCACACCCAAAGCTTTGTGCCTCAGCATTGCTTTTATATGGTCATGTTTGCACAATGAACTTTAGTAAAGTTCAAAGGCAACATTTGTACTAGTTTTTGGTAGTAACTATTATTTTCATACAGTTCTTGTACTAGTTACTGTTGCAGTAGCTGCTATGAACTTGTTCCTAGCTGTCTGCTCCTGGCTTGGCCACCAACGCTTTCTCAGACCACAGACACAGCCCTCCTTTCCCAGGCTACTGAGTTGAACAGCACTGCAGGGTGACAACAAAGGCCAGCTGATTGGCAACTTGCAGGCCTTCAGGGATGCTCCAGTACCTGGAGAAGACCCTCATTCCTTTGCCCAAACTCCCATCACTTAGATCTCCCCACAGGCTCCCAAGTCCTCCTCTGTATTGTCGTCATACTTAGGCCAGGCTTTCATAAGCCTCCCTGGGCCTGATCCAAATGCTGAAGGGAACAAAGTGTTGATTCCTACTGGCTCTAGATCAAACCTGTCCTTTACAGGAAAAATACTTGAACCAGTAGAGAGAGTATTGACTCAGAAGGTCAACAGAAAATTATTGGTTTTATTAATTTCCTTTCTGAATTTCAAATATCAAATAGAAGCATAAGGACCTATTCAAAGAAACAGGAGCAGTTGCATATCTCCTGTTTGCATCGTTTGCAAAGTGTACTCAGTGTTTTACTTCCAGTTGCTCCTACATGGAGCCATGGGAGACTGCTGAAATCTGGGAGCATCACCTGGGTGCAAGGAATGCCCAGGTCAGGAGTGCTACTGAAATCACAGAGTCCTTGCTAGGCTAGAGAAGAAATAGGGAGGAACTGGGGAGATATTGTGATCTCTCTTGACCCATGCTGCTTGGGAAATGCATTTCCACACACAGCTGGAGAACCCAGAAGGAAATATAGGAAGCCAGAAGGGCACCACATTGCCCAGGCCAAGCAATGCCCAGAGGAGGAGACACCCCGCAAACCTGTCAGGTCGGGCACTGGCTGCAGCCCCAGCCCTGCCCATCACAACCCTTGCTCAGGTAGGCTCTCAAGCAGCAGCTCCAAAGCCGCCACCACAGCAAAGAGGGCAAGGACACTTCTGCATGTGGGAGAGGTGCCCAGCTGGATAAGCTCCATGATGGGGCACTCTGATGCCTGATGCTGCAGCTTTCCCTCTTCCTCCCTGGCTTCCAGCTCCTGCAGCCAACGGGACACAGCGCTGCCCTGGCATCACCTACAACATTCCAAGACAGTTGGATTTACTGCCCGACTCTCGAGTTCAAACACCTGCAGCTCTGGAAATGACAAGAAACAACCGCTATTCAGCAGCTTCTTCTCTTGTTGCTGAAGCATGCCAGGACATGGGTGCCAGGCTGTGATGTCACTGCCATGCAGCACAGGCATCATGGTGATGTTTGAGAACTTCTCCTTGGCACTTACAGCCAGATGGTGCCAGTTTGTTGGTGCTTGCTGTCTGGCAGGACCAAGCCCAGCTTCCCAGGGAAATGCCTACAGCTGGGCACCACTTTGGTCTAACCCTGACCAGAGAGTTTGAAAGTCTCAACAAGAAATATCACCTGCTGCTCCAGATGAGTTCCTTGAGTCAACAAACTCAACTTCTCCTGTCCCTCCAGGATGGGACAAAAGAGCACCTTAAGATCTAGCACCCCTCAAGGACAAAATTTATTTCCAAGCATGCAGCAAGGACCACAGCACCAGCAGAATCCATCCCATTTCTTCAGAGACCTCTGGTGAAATTGATAACTTCGCATCCCTCATCTTCCTAAAGCAGCACTGGAAAATACTCCAAAGCCACCCATTTCTGTCCATTTGGTGAGGGAATCCTTGTTGCCACTGATGAAGAAGCCTTCCAAAGAGGAATTGCTGACATGGAGAGGACCTTGCAGAGTTTCTGAAACTGACAGCCTGAAAAACTGCTTTTGTCAGCTCCACCTCTGCGGATTCACCAAAGTGCAACGGGACTCCAGAACAGCTGACTCCCTTGGTGAATTTCTGGCAGAAGCAGCAGCAGCACCTCCTGCTGACAGCAAGGTCCCTCACTTCCCCTGCACGTGAAATGACTCTCACAATGGTTCCAGTACGGGGGCTTCACCTGCCAGTAACACAAGTCCTGGCAATGGAGGAGAGGAGGAGGGGGGCAGGAAATGTTCATGAGATTCACTTCTTTCTCAGGTAATTTCTCAGGTTAAAACACAATCCTGGCCATTACTTAACAGAACCAGAGCCTGACCTTTTGGTCAGCCTAAGCTTTAAGTTTCAAATGCCCCACAGAGCTTTCCAAGACCCACATTGGTCTTTTGCCATCACAAGGCTCAGTTCTCCTATCTCGCTGTTTTCCCATATCCAAAGGCTGGCAACTAACTCTTCTTCTTTTGTGTGTTTCAGTTACTCTTCCACTACAACCCCAGCTTCAGGAGAGATGATCCCCAGCTGCTCAAGAGGTGAAAGCAAAGAGTTGGCCACAAGAGGAGAGCAACAGCTGCCTTTTCACCAGGCCTGGCTTTGAAGAAAAACTGCCCCACAAGAAGCCCAGATGTGCAGCTGGGGGGGCAGCTGCTGCTTTCAAGCCTTGCGTCCCATCCTTTTTACCACCACAGTGCAGCCAGGCCCTGCCTGGCCTCCAGCCCCTTCACCAAGCCATGGCACACCTCCATGAACAACTGGACACCTTGCACACCAGGGCTGGGGCTTCCCATCTCTCCACCCCTGCAGCCAGGCACAGCAGCTCTGCAGGCCCCTGGGGCTTCCTTGCCTCTCTCCTGGCACCCATGGTTTCCCATGATTGTCCATGCTGGCAGCAGCCTCTGCTCTGGCCATGCCAGGGCCACCACATGCTCAAATCCCAGCCACCCCTTACTGCCTGACTTGCACTTGCAGTCCAAACCCTGCTGCTGCAGGTGTCTGGCTGGGACCCCACCACCCATTATACTAGATCAAGTAGACATACTAGGTACCCAACCAGTAGAATGTCAGATATCTGGAAATAAACTGTCTCAATAAGACATCCATACCTGTTGTCCTGTCCTACTTTTACAGACGAATCCCAGATCAAGTTTATATTTCACCAGTCGAAGCAGGAACAACTAGTCCACAAACAATTGTACAATTTCTTGTAACAATCAAGCTCAGATTCTAAGAAAACCCCAACCTTTCATCTAATTTAAGAGCTTTCCAAGATTGCATAAAGTCATATAGAAGCAAACCAAGGTGGGAACATGAGTTCAAGTAAGGTTCAGAGCTGGAAACACACTTCCTACCAAAATTTACCCAACAAAATCATTACTTTTAAAAAAGCTAAGCCAGGGCTAGGGACCTCATTTGTACTAAGCCAGGTTTTGAAATCTTCTGGCCTTGTGATGTGGTCTCCTGCAGAGGATATGCAGATTGTGCCTCACTTCAGTTTTCTCATCCAATGTGGGGTAGACAAACCTCAGGGGTGAGCAAGAATATCCCCTGGGGTGTGGGGAGGAACTAGCAGAGCTTCTGTTTATATTTAGTTTATATCCAAAAATACCCAAGAAATAAATTCAGCTTTACTAAATTTTAACACATGAATTGACACCAGCATCCCACATGTCAGTGTCCCATGTCACACATAGTACCAAGGTCTCCTGAGGGAAGAGTAGGTGTCCACAGTGCAGAGGTGTTCACAGGATTTCCCTCCCTCGTCTGCTCACTTTCACTGTATTGCCATTGTGACTAACCAGACAACTTCTACCATGAAAGAAGGCTCAGAGGAGATGGGCAAGGGAGATGTGCCCTTGAAGCTCAGGGAAGAATGCAGCTTGGGACTGACCACAGGTATTGGAAAGAAGCTGACTTGATCTCAACAAGGGGACCCGAGGGTGGCCTTTGTTTTAGATAAACAGCTGTCAACAGCCAAGTGGTGATCAGCAGGTGGTGGAAAGGCTTCTCCCTCAGTTCATTCAGGATGAATGTCTCCCTGAAGTTAGTCAAGCCAGCATGCTGGGAGTGAATAAGTGTCTCAGCCTATAAAACTGAACAACTAATGAAAGAATTTAAAAGAGAGCAATAAGCTTGAGATGGTTTCAACTCCAGATGCCTTCCTGGCATTTAGGGATACCCAGTGTCATGATGGTGAGCATATTAGAGAGACTGGCAATGGGAATCAGATTGTCATGGTGATTAACTGTTTATTGCAATTGCTACGTGTATTTGCTAAGTGTAACTTACATTTGTAATGTGTTATGTGATAGATTTTGTAACATTCTGCTAAATCAGAAATCCCATGTAACATCCAGTATCTTCAGATAAGTAAATTTGATATTAAACATTACATATTCCACATATAGACCATCTAAAAGAACCTGGTCAGAGCCTAGTGGACTCTGACAAGGAGGTTCCTCCTGAACATCAGGAAACACTTTTTCACTGTGAGGGTGACAAGTCCAGCTTGCCCAGAGAAGCTGTGGAGTCTTACACCTTGGAGCTATGTAAAAGCCATCTGGACATGGTTGTGGGCAACCTGGTCTAGGTGGCCCTACTTGTGCAGGGAGGTTGGGACCAGATGGCCTCCAGAGGTCCCTGCCAGCCTCAACCATTCTGTCAATTTCAGCGATCACATCTTGCCTTACAGAGAAGCGTGTTGCCTCTCTCCTCTTCAGGCATTTCTATCAAGGGTCTTTCTTAAGCCAGGAATTGATACACAACGATCTGGGTCATGCTGGTTACATTCAGATCCTGGGTCTGTTTTGTGACACTGAAAAATGCTCAATCTTAGTAACATGCAATGAAAATGTGAAAAAATATTGTGTTTAAAGGATGCTCAAAGCAGATGTGACTTGGAGTTCGCTGGAGCTTTCCTGAAAGGTTCTGGGTCATCCCTGGTACGTGTGCTCCTGCCACCAAGCTTCAGCAGCACAGGGTGGGCTGGTGTGTGCTGCCCTGTTAGCTGGCAGCCAGGAGGCTGTGTCTCTGCTCTGGTGTGTCCAGCATTACACATGCCCATGGTGCCATACCAGTGTGAACACAGTGGGGAAAAAAATTAGAGCTGCCTAACAGGGCCCTTTTGTGCCATACTGCTAAAGAGAGGAAATCTGTATTTTATGGAGAACCTGTCCATTCCCTTCTTAATCGAAATATAAAACTTCTGGGACTAACCCTATATTTTCTGTAAAGGGTGGATTGAGCCCAAGTGCAGATTATCTGTCACTTTCATAATTATTACACTTATAGGAACAGCTTTTCATCTCTAGAGATTTCTTCCTGAGTCCAGCAGAGCACCTCTATGATGTCCTAAACCTGGCATTGATATATAGTGTCGCCAGTATGTGAGCGGACATAAAAGCTATCTAAATACTGTAATCTGTTCTCAGCCCACAATAACACAGTACACATGCATCCTTTCTGCTGTCTGTCATGAATCATGTTGCCTGACAAGTATGGGTAATAGGCTTCATAACATTGTACGCAAGCAGATACAGGTATTTTTTTTTATCCATAAGGGAACTATGTAGTTATACTTCCGTGGCTGTGAGCTCTTCCAGTCATATAGAGGCAGCTATGGGAAACATTTTCCATTTAAAAAAAAAAGCAAAACATGATGTCCATAATGCCCAGATTCTTCTGTTAGCTTCCTTTCATTATTAATGAATGATAACTCTTACCTGAAATACAGTTTAAGTTCTATGTGAGAAGCAATGATTAAATAGATTAACAGTTAGTGGTTTGGTAGTTAAGATGTTTCAGAATGGACTCTGCTGAGGTTCTAATACTAGCTTTGCTTTGGAGATAGGATTCCAATGACTAAATTAAGCTTCTGGTCAATAAAAGAAAAAAATACACATTTCTGTTAAATTATTGACTTCTAACATCAGGAAGTCATACTTACTAATACTGTGCACTACTTGTGAAGCAAGGAAAAAAATGGAATATTCCTTCAAAGGAATTTTGAATTTATGTCATGATTTGTTCTTCTAAAGATTACACTCATTCAAGACAGCTTTCAACAGTTACCTTATCTCAAATTTTAAACCAATGCTGTAACTTTTTGAAGACAACACTGGAATCTAAACCAGATGTAGTAACAGGTTGCCTTGTGATTGAAAGAGCCAGATTATTGCCTTTAAAAAAACATGCCCTCCAAACCTTTATTCTATTTCTTTTGAAGATAGACATTTGCAGGAGTGTCTGTCACATGATCAGCTGTCTTCGCGGGAGGTTGCCTTTGTAAAGATCTGGATTCTCTTTAGAAGACTCGTACTTCCTTGACAGAAGCAAGGCACCAAGTGATATCAGAGGTGAGATATACTTCAACATTCGCTACTAAATTTTAATTCTCTCGTCAGGGCTTCATATGTTTTTCCTACAGGTGTTCTGGTTTTTTTCCACAAATCACCTCCATTCCTCAGTAATGCCATTAGATTCCTCTCATTTGTTGTTTCCCACTTAGGCTCTTTAGATTGGGTTATGTCATATGTTACCTTATTTCCCAGTTGAATGGCGTTCTGTTTACTCCCTTGACTTTCTCAGTCACATCAGAAAGGACACATATGTGTCCTTTTTATTTTTTAAGATTTATTTTTATTTACAGAGTTTAGTTTACTGAGAAAAAGTCTAGAGGATGACCAAAGAAGTCTTGGTGTTGTAAGTCATACAACAGTTGAAAATCAAAACATTGTTCTTAGTTTTGGATTCCATTTTTCCTGGATATTCTAAACTTCTTCTGTGATTATTTCTGATGAGCTACATGTTCCATTTACTGGATATGTATATGGGCCTTGCAACTTGTCTTTATTTTGTGTACATGGAAAGTATTTGTGTGGTTTTGATAGTGATATAGCAGTAGCAACTTCCAATAACATTTGCAGTTTATCCTTGATATGAAGGAGAGTAAGAGGAGATTAATAAGCAATAAAGCCATCCTAAAGCCAGCATCATTAAAATAAATAGCCATCATTTGCCATTTTCAGGTGTCTTTCATAAGATGGATATGGGTATGTAATCCAGCTGGGCTCACCATGCAAAACTCCATTATTTCCTAGCTGTCACACCATGTGAGACAGCATAACTATTTCTTGTATACGTGAAGGTAAGCAAATTTTGCAGGTGCTGTAGAGTGTTTTTCACCAATAACAGTATGATACAGAAATGAATGGTCTTAATGAAAAAAGACACATGTACAGTAATGCATGTTATTTTTCAAATAGAAACACAGCTTTTCAAAAAAAAAAAGTGTGTGGTCTCTAAAATCCATCCTAGATAAAACTGTGCATAACCATAGCCAAAGTATGTCAATCAATTCCTCGCTGGCTTTTCTTTGAAAAGGAAATAAAATAGCGAGTACACAGAATGTGGAACAAATTACTGGAAGCATGGAGATAAATCAATTATTCACCATTTACTACAAAATAATATAGCTCAACAATTCATAAATATAAAGTACACTAAATATTTAAGCTATGACTATTACACATGGGTTTATTTCTGGTTTTATTACATTTTGCTTTTAATAGAGGCCTTTGAAAGAGAGGGGATATTTTTATGTGGAAAATTTACTAGGAGAAAAATTTCCATTCCATTTTTGGTGATTTCATGTGCCTGAGATTCCACTCTTCCATAAAATTCCTCTGGGATAATGGAAATTTTTCACATTGAACCATACGAATGTTTGAAAAGCCACTTCTGTGTGAAATGTCATGCTCTGCAGTTCTGACCAACACTTAAGGGGAATTGTGGCTACATTTTAAATTTGTCTTTTGAAGGAAGATATCAGTAAAAGCGAAGAAAAAATCACTATCTAGACCAACTGACTGTTGAAATGTTCCTATGTATTTCTAATTTGCTACAGGACTGAAAAAATAAAAATCATGCTTTCTTAAAGAAAGGAAATGGTGTTCCTGATACTCCAAGGGAGCCTTAATGTATGACATATTTGTGAAGGTAGTAGAGAAGATTTCACAGAGCCTTGTCTGCTGATAGATCATCTGCACAGGGCAAGCTGCTGATAAATTCCTTGGGTTGGAGAAAGACGGGGACGTACTGTGATTTCAGTTGAGAAAGAGGAAATGGAGCCCAGCTTTCATTTCTAAGGATTTTACTTTCCAGATAGAGGTCTTGAAAGAGCTGATTCCCCACTCCTGTCTGCGGGATGAGAAATTTTGCTTTGAATTGCATGGGGGAGAGGTGCTGCAACTCCTAAGGCAAAATCCTCATTCCACATTGGTTCTTTTCTTAAGGCTGAAAGGGCCAGAATGTCATAAAATGATCCTAAACCCCCTCCTTCTGGATTGCAAAGGAGATCTTGTGGTGCACAAGCTCCAGTGAAAAGGGATTGCTCAGAGTCAGGCAACAAGCAGAAAGGCCAAGCTGCCTCTGCTAGGCAGCAGAGCAAATCATGGTATGTGTAGTCTGTTGGAAGACAGATATGCTCCTAGAGATCTCCTATCGTAGATATGCTGAGGATCTCTCCAGTCCCTGGACCAGCAAAAACATGGCTGAAAGATGTACTCCTGGCTGCCTCCTCCCTTAGCTGCAAGCTCTGTGCTGCACCTCTACAGGACACAGTTGCAGAGCTCAATTCTGTGATCTGCAGCAACAGCCAGCTTTAAGTAACTACAGGAATTCAACAATTTTGCATGCACATAAGTGCCTCTCTGGTTGAAAGGCGGGAGGTGGGATGCAGCCCGTGACGAATTATCAGAACAAACAACATGTACAAACTGCTAATGTGGGAAACTCCAAATGCTGTATGAATCAGTCCTTTAGAGCAAACAGCTCTTTCTGTGGTCTCAGTTCCTTATGTTGCAGTTCATGCTCTGAAAAACTTTGAATCAGTCTGATGAGGGGGCACCAAATTTGTATGGACTAAAATTTCTTAATCTCTCTAGTTCCTCAGTCTTGCCACTTAATCTGGGATTTAACCAATATGTATAAAGTATCATGACTGGAAGTAAAGCAGCACTTTAAAGCAATCACTCTGGCTATTAAGGACTCCAAGTGATGAAAGAATAGAAAAAACCTAATACAGATTAGAGATTTTCTGAAATCTTTTTGAATTGGCTGGACTATATCTCCAAAAGACAGATGGTTCGAACAGAGTTGCAGACATATTTTCTTCACAGATTTTAAGGCTTCCCTGAAATTGTAGCCTCTCTTTTACCAGAACATCAAGAAATACTAGCTTGGCTGGTGTCAGAACTGATTTTTCAGTGCTGATCCGAAATCTGTGGTAGAACATAAGTGAACAATAGGCAATGACATTCAAGTGAACAGCTTTGTAACTCTTATGCTACACATTTTGCTGCTCCTGAAGGTAAAGAAGACAACAAAAACAGTCAGATAAGTATAGGGGTGTTGCTTGCACGAGTGAGAAAAAAACAATGGTTGGACACAAAAGCAAGAAATAAGTGCTGAAGAGAAGGGAAGAACCTATTTCTCAAAGGAGCCCCACGATTTATGATCAAGTTAGCAAATGTCAGATAATGGAGCTGTAAAGGTGGTTGTTAAATCCAGAAACTGCTTTTGCATTTGCACTGAGTTTTCCAGTGAGTGAGTCATTACAGTTTTCCAGAAGCTGTGATGTCAGGCAGAGCTTCATGTGGAAATAAGACTTTGTTAAAAATATACTTGTTAAGCATTTCCTCTTTACTTCTGATTCATGCCTCAGTGGATGTCATAATATTTAAATGGTTGCTTACTGTTCAGAGTGTGTAAAATGCATAGCTTGGGAATGTACTTAGTCACTTGTGCAGAACTGTGAAGTCAAGGGCAAAAGGCAAGAGTGAGTTTCCAGGCTGAAGACTAAACTGCTGGATGAAAAACAATAAGGATGGTGTTGGGTACAGACTCACAGCACTGCTCATACATCTTAAACAGATCTTTGTCAGGCACAAGATCACACAGTCCCCACAGTAATAATAAAGCATCACGCCTTCTGTTTTTTACACACTTCTCCCTTTGAAGAATTGTATTTAGGAGCCAAGTCTTCTGACAGATTTGACAAATTTTTATTACTGTGTGTCCAACACAAACAGTTCTTCTCAATATACTTAGAGAACAGCAAAAAATCTTTTAAAAAACACAGAGGTGCTTTCAGCTTCAGTCAAGTGAGATTAGTCAGTTTAGTGTGGCTGCATGGCTGCAGTCATTAATTGAGAGCCAAGGGAGATCTGTTCTACAGAGAGCAGAGTATTTTACAGCATATCTCAGATAAAACATCTTCTGGTCAGTATTAACTCCCAAGCCTTGTTAAACAGCATAATTGAAAGAAAAATGTCACATAATTTTGCTCCTAAATAATTGATGGCGGCTGAGCATTAGACAAAAGACCTGATTCTCCCTCCCCTCTCTAAGGCTCTCCAGGCCCCGTCTGCAGAAATCTGCCTGCAGTCAGTGGAATTTATGGGGGTGTAAAAATATTGTAGCTGGTAAGAAACAGGCTGGGTACATGCCTGCACAGCTTTTGTTTACTATGGTATTTCTGTTCTTTTGAGTTTTCATAGCCCTGTTTTCTTTTGCTGAATACACAGATGTGTTCAAGAGAGTAGGGGAAAATACCTTCAAATATGCAAATAAAAGACATAACTGACAACTTTGTAACAAATACTGCTGGCATGTCTATTGTGCTTAAAGCAGCTTAAGGCCTAGAGAAATCTAGGATTAACTTTTCTGTTGAGCGTCATTTTCCAACAAAAAAAAAGTGCAAAATCAGGTTACAAGCTAAGAACACTTAAAAGAGAAAAAAGAAATATATTTTCCTTGCATGAAGATCAGATGGACTTTAGAAAGAGAGATTATAAATAGTTCTTTTTTCACACAGGAATTTTGAAAGCAATTCATTTACTGACTTAGGAATCATTTCCTCTAATGCTAGCGTGACCTTTCTAACTTTTTGGGTTCACAAAGGACCTTATTCACAGCATGCAATTCATACATAGCTATGAAATTTTGCATAATGCAAGTGACACTTCTTGATCCATTTTCCTCTTCTTTCTCTTTCTTGTGAATTGCAGCTGTTACATCTGTAGCAGTTTCCATAGTAACAGTCAATTTTGGACTTTACTGAAGGGCGGGAATGAGTAGCTTGAGAGTGATTGACCAGGAAATAGGTTTAAAATGAACAATTATAAAACATTTAGAGGCTACTAGGGAGAAAAACCCCACCACTGAAAAACCTTAAACCCTTTCCAGACCCTTACAGTGTTAAACCAGCCTTCCAAAACTACCCCAAACAGCAGTTCTGAACACATAAATCATTAACACTGTGACCTGAGATTTGGCAGCTTGATAACACAGTGGTTTCTATTGTGAAGATTATGGTAGTGTGGCTTGGTGCTAAATTTTAACACTAAAGAGTCCTGTCATTTCTGCAATTGTTCCTGTTTCTCACAGGAAGTGAGCTAGCCCCAGTAATGTCTGTGATAAAGTCTCATGTGATAACGTTGAGGTGATCTGGGCAGGAGTTGGAGTGATCGCTGTGTACTGAGATTTAATAGTGACCACACGGCAGTTACATGGAAAAAAGTTTGTAAATTTAATAGGCGTTCTTCCCCGCCCTCTCTGCCCCTCACCCCCACCCCCCTGCCAAGTCAGCTTTAGGTACCAACACCTTGCCCTCAAACACCACTGTCTTAAAGGGATGCTTATATGCATTCAGTTAAAGCTGGAAAGAAGAACAGCAGTGTTATGAACTGGTAGAAACTTAAAGAGCCTGGAAGTGGTTGCAGAGAGTCTACCATGACTGCTGCACAAGCCCTCCCTGTGGAGTGAATAGTCTCTAGAAATAACTGTTGCAAATAACTTCAAAAGGAAAGACAATAGAGGAGAGGACAGAGATTTGGAGGCTTAGCAGCTAAAACTCTGAACCTTTCACCTCTGGATCCATGCTGAATGCCCAGCTTGAAGTTCTCAGAAAAAGTATTTTCTACTTCAAAATGGAAAGAACTTACCATACATATTTGGAAGTGATTTAGGATAAGGAGCTAGAATAGTAGTTTTATGGGGTCGTGACCTTTTAACCTGCACATTTTGTCATGGTGCTTTTTACAGCTGGTGACATTTAGTCCATGGAATAATTTGTCTTGACATGTTTTTGTTTTGCTTTGCATTTGGTTTTGTAGCAGTGGCACATGGATACTTCTTGTGGTAAGTGTTTAGGTGCCCTAAATTTAATTATTAGAAGGTTGATTATCTAGCTAATCTTTACAGAAATGGAATTCTGGTTTACTGTAGCAGATAAATTACAATGCAAGTGCATATCTAAAATCAGCTTTACAAAGGCATGATTAAATTTCCATGGAAAGAAATTCTCAAGCAGACTAAACAGAGAAGGCAGATTCTGTGCTCTAAGGTCTGCTTGGTGGGGATGGACTGTGTGGTGGTTCCAGGTCACCCTGAAGTCTTATTTCCATGTAATCACCGTAGATACCTGTTAGAAGACTGAAGAAAACAGCATGATTAGGCCTGGAAAATAACATTTATTTCCTATTATCAATCTTTGCATCATGCAATAGTTGCTGTAAAAGGTGACCTGGCCCTGTCTAAGTTGTGCAAGTCTGTCAGCTGGGTTTCTGTGTGAGAGATGAAGACACTTGGAAGTTCATGCAGTCTGTATCTGCAGTGTATGTGAGCAGTGGCTATAGTTCAGTTGTTACCAAAGCCTTTGCTTAAATCTTCACCAGAACAGATATTCTCTTATATGCAAAATCAATGAACATATTTATACATACATACATATATATGTATTTGTAAATAGAAGTTAGGGCTTAAGGGTTTGGAAGAGATTTCAGCTTATCCTGGTATGACTTTGCTAACCTTCTTCAGAAATACTATGGTAAGAAAAAAGAAAACCTTAGGAAACAATTGAGCAGAAGTTTAGTCCTATGAATCACGATAGGTTAGGGAGAGTGGGAGAAGGAAAAAAAAAAAATTAAATTCAGGAAAAAAGTGAAGTACAACAAGATGACTGGTGAAAAAGAGTTAAGTGCTTCACTTCGTGCAGCTTGGCAAATGAAAGAACACAAATCATTGCAAAGGAAAAAACACGGTTGGAAATCTCTGGAGACTGACTTCACATGGCTAATTTACAACCACATGCCGCATCTGTCACTTTTACAAATCAATGAGAGTGCCTACCCTTTAATAGCACAGGGTCACTGGTAAAGGTTGCTAGTGTCGGCCATACAGACGAGACCTTTCAGGATGTCAGAAAAGAACCTTGGTGACGCACATTAACACCCACACGCTCCTTTATGTCACTTCCAATTTACTTTACTTTAAATTGTCAGCTAGCACAGCTCACTCCCATATTAATAACTAGAGGTTTGCATCCAAGCCAGGAAAAATAAACCCTGCTGATAGCTCCATGAGGCAGCTGGCTTGCTCGAAGGAAAGCCAAAAGGGAAAGATTGAGCTCTTAGTCCTTCTTAGTAGGGTCTGCAATATTAAGCAAAGGAAAAAGATGATATGACTTACAGATGGCCCATGTGTAGTGTACAGAGAAACATTTGTATTTTGTTATTTTCTGCAGATACTGCTTAATAAGAGAGTGATTCAGTTCTTTTACAGTACTGGACTACAAAAGAAGACATTAAGGCCACATAGTAATACAGAATGTTCCCACGAGCTGGAACAAATTTCTCCAGCCCTGAGTTTATATTTCTCCATGGTATTACCAGTTATTTAGTCCTCTTTCTTACACTTTTTCCAGTCTTATTGGAGAGACTTAATAGGTTTGATTCACTTTTTGAGTTCAGCTGGTGGAAGCTGAGCTGTGGGATTTGGTGCTGGAAACATTATATGGGTAAATCAACAATGCCAAATGCCTCTCAGCCCAGCTAGCAGACAGTCCCCCAGAGCACCTATCTATCCCTGCTCTTTAATATCACAGGGCAGGATGCAGAGCTACATACCTGGGAGAAGTGCTGATGCAGCCAGTCCCATAAGTGTACTTTGCCAGGGTTACTCCTCCAGGATCACAGCTACCCATTTGGGGGAAATCGCAGAGGCCCTGCAGTGCTCCCCACGGTGATTGCAGCTTCCTTCTTTCTTGTGCCTAATCAGGTGAATAAACCTGTAGATTTTCTTTCCAGCTTCCTCACCGAAGCAACATTTTTCTACAATTTTGACTGAATCTGCACATGAGAACCTTGCTTTTACAGACAAGCCTTGAGCTTGTTCATCTAAAATCTTCAAAGTTAATGTATTCCTCTTTGGAAGTTGTTAAACCTGCTCCTTGACAATTTTTTTGGAATCATTCCCTATTTGTAATTTTATTGACTGCACCTGTATCCCGTCAGTCATATTATTTTCAAAATAAAGCATCCTGGAACATTTTTTTTTCTTTTTGTACAGAATCCTAATTGTCTTCTTTTCCTGATGATTTATAAATATGTAAAATGCATAGACCTCAGTAGCAACCTTGTGGTATCATCACCTTTGATAAAAATGAAATTTTATTTCCTATTTTTAGTGCATAGCTATGTCTTGGTGTTGTCTTCTCTCCTATTCTATAACACCTTTCAAACCAGCCTTTGATGAGGAGCAAGGCTGAAAGTTCAACTACATGGTATCAGCTAGCTCATGCTTACTCACACGCACTCAGTAATTTCTTCAGAAAATCTAGTGGCTATACTAGCTATAACTTCCAGCTACAAAAGCAATGTTGATTATTTCCCAGTATGTCATATTGATCTCAGTGAACATTAACTCTTTTTTTTTTTTTCCGTCTTTCTGGAAACGAATTCTAATGGCCTGAAGTTTGCCTTTCAAGTATGTAGTTTTCAGGATTACCTTGAGGCAACTTTAAAGATTGGTGTCACATTTGCCACTTTCCTTTCCTCTAAAAGGTAAGTTAAATATGTCTGCCTCATCAGCAGTCACTCGTTTGGATTGCAGAATAGACGTACCCTAAATAGCAATCAATTTAGCAACGCGATGCATGTCAGGATGGCAAAAAAGATTGAACTAGCTGCCATCTGTGAAATGTTAAGAGAGGACTAAGTACACCTCTACAGAGAAAGCTGTAACATTTATTCAGACTCGAGCTTCTGCTAAGAACTAGCTCTATTCATGTACTTCTGCTGAGGCAGCTGAGTTCTGCATAGGAAATAATAACTGACCTAGCTGACAATAATCTAAGCTACATGCATTTCACAGCAGCTGATCTACGACTGGTGCCAGACAGGTGGAGAAAGTGGGCTGTGACCACATTTGGCAGAGGTGCCCCAAAATAAGGATGTTATGGAAGTGATTTATTAATGACAGTGAAAATTTTGCTCCTGGATTTACCCCTATTAGGCTGGTGTTTACCAAGCTGGTGTAGTCACACTTTCTGATGTGATAGCAGAACAGAAAAAAAACTTGTAAAATTGTTGTTGCTGTTGTTGACAACAAAACACAATACAGCTCTGCTCCTGCAGTGAAGCAAAACATTTTCTCTGTTGGAGAGATTTGCAAAGTATACAATGTGGTATTAATGAAAAAATATACAGCTATGAAGGACATCTCTGGAATTTTACTTTTTGAAACTGAATGCAGGTCTTCAATCAATCATTTCTGCTCTCAGGCTCCGATGATATCTGCCACATTCACACTGTGACTTGGCAGACACAGGCTACAGATGAATGTAGAGGCTACCGCTGTTTAGAATAGGTTTCTGGACTTCTTTCTTTATACTATATCATTATGTCATCCCAGGTTAAAAAAGTTGGTCCTTCAGCAAACCTTTCCTCAGGATTTACAGCACAGACTGACTGTGTTATACTGTGGTAGTTACTGTAATTAAGAATTGTTTTTTTACTAATGAGAACTTTATCATGAATGTGTGCATTGTACAGTGGACACTGCACTGATGCTGGGCATTTTGGTCATCTTTTCAATTAAACTCTTGGGAGTTTTCAACCTAATACAACCACACAGGGGACCAACAGGGAAATAAAGCATAACATATAGATGCAATAAGAAAGACACAGTTACCATTGTCCTGTTTAGGCAGAGACTAATGTTTGGTAAGTCCGTGATGCTGGTTGGTTTCATTTTTCACCCGTCTTTCCAGAATTGCAGAGAGGTACACAAACTCTTCAAGAAGTACAGATGGGTACATCTGCTTGGCAGTTTTAGTGACCTATGCTTAGCTTTTACTCAGTTGCTCTCAGTGTGGTGTTGTCACTTTTTTAGGCCAGGCTTAATCATGCCTTACTGGCTTTGGTTCAAGTCTATAAAAATGTACTACTTGTGGTTAAGATGCAGAAACTGTTCCTAATTTGTTCCTTTCTTGCACTTGCAGTAATTAAAATATGTTTAGGATAAAGCATTGTTAAAGATAGTTTATCTCACAGGAAATCAACACATCTGCTGAAATCATGCTGAACCACACTCTCACAGAGGAATTGAACACTGAAGGTAAGGTAAAGGCAATCAATGCAGTTCAGAGATACGTGCATAGTATCAGTTTTGGCTCTTGCATTGTCTTTATCCAGAAGACACTTTGTACAGGGGTGAGCCTGATACACCATACTGAAACCCATTAATTTCTTGAATTGTCAATAAATGTAAAGTTCTGAAACCACATGGCTGGTGAGGTACATAGAAATTTTGTTTAAAAAAATGGTCTTACATTGCGAACTCTCCTTGTTTTCCCTGTTCCATTGGCGCTTTAAGGAATAACAATGTTCCTAATGCCTCCTATGGGACAAGTTGCTTTCTTGTGCTGGATAACCCTCTTAGGGCCAAATACACCACACAGGAGACATAAGTTAAGATAAACAAGAGACCAAGCTGCCCTTTATGTTACACTGTCTATAAAAAAAAAAAAAGGGGGTCTATTCAGACACAGCCTCTTTTGGGTTAACAATAAGAGCATTAGAATTACAAGAGTTCTGTTTTATATATTTTCACCATTGAATTTTATATTTTTTAATTTAGGTGCCTGAAAAAAAATGAGAATTGTCTGTATTTCTCAGATCTCTTGCCTGGAGAGAGTTGTACTTTATTGTTTTAGACCCAGTTCTTGCTGTTCTATCTTTTTTCTTAATTCAAAGTGCTCCAAGGGGTTTTTTTTTCCCTCTTCCTTCTTTCTATAGTTTTTGATGTTCTCTAGAGAATATAGGCGGGTGCATAATATCAAATTTTATCTGTGCATCACCCTTGCTCAGCATGATCCCACAGAAGAAAATGGAAAGAATAATCGACACTGGTCAAGGAGCTAGAGGCTGAACTTGATCCATAATTAAACAATACTTTCACATGGCTGAGTGAAGAGCAAGCAGCTATCACTGCTCTCTGATGTTCTTTTATAAGGCTCATCTCCATTTGAAAGCTTACTTTAAAAGTGGGTTTTTCCCTGCTAGCATTTTCAGCAAAATTTTAGATTATGTTCTAGAAATTTAAATTATTTCTTTCTTTTATATATACTCTGATATGTTTTTCATTTGTTGATGACAAATACTGTGGCATGAAAGTGAGAATGCACTGAACTTCAAAGAAACTCTGGCATAAACAATGCAAGAATTGATCATCCTTTGCCCCTGCTCCTATGAGGCAGGAGGAACTGCCCCACAGGGATCTGCATTCCTTTCTTGTTCAGGTTGCTGAGGAAAAAAAGTGGTATGAGGTGGCATAGGCTGGCAGAAAAGGTGCTACCCAAAACCAATATGCCTTTTAAGCATCCTTGGCAAGGATGGCAAGGCTCCTGGAATAGTGCATCAGACCAAAATAAATTCAAAGCCAAAAATGAAACCTGAGAAATATATGCATCTGCTCCTATTATTTGTACTCAGGGAGGTAGCCTTGATTTCTTGGACAGATTCCTAATGTCTCCTTGCTTGTGAAATTAATTCTGGACACTACCGTTTTTATCCCAAGCCTTTGTTCTTCCATTTTGGATGCAAATCAGAAATGCCAGGCCTAGTGCAAGCCCCAGAGGATGTGTCTCTGACTAGAGGTGCTCAAAACACCCACCTTGGAAGTGAGGTTCGCACTGCAGAAATTACTCATGAAGTTATGATCTTTCATGATTTTTCACTGAAGTAATGCTATAGACCTGCACATAGCCAAGGCCTGACAAACTGGATGACATTAGGCATAAGCTACAAAAAGCGTGTCAGCTCCACGTAGATTAAACAGATATTAAATAATGGCTTTTTCTGAGTGAGTGTGTGCAGCAGCAGGAGAAAGATTAAATCACATGACTGGTCTTGCTCACTCTGTGTTTATAAAGAACAATAAGTGTGTCTTCTGCCTGCTAATCCTGGTAGCACAGGCCAACCGTCCTTTTGTTGGCAGGTTTTGTTCAAGAAGAGTCATTCTGAGTGAATAAGAACTTTTCCCCATATAAATCTGGGCAATACTTTTTATCTTGGCCATAAAAGCCTTTACCAATCACTTATAAAGTAGACAAAGGATGAACTGTTGTGTACCAGATAGCCACAAAACCAACATCTTTGCCATATTAACTTCAGTTATGTTATTACACGTTATTTTGAAAAAAATGATTGCAGGGAGATGGTGCAACAATTTATTTTTAAAAAAATATGACAGTAATTCTGTAAATTATTATTTTTCTTTGCAATTATTCCTAAAATATTTTTGGAGGCATAGACCCCCACTCAATATCACTGAGGAAAGAAATAACCAAGAAAAGCCAAGCACTTATTTTTTGTTTTATTTTTACTTCCACAGCACTGAATTCTGTTGTATTAGAATATTTTCCTTCCTTACTTGAGAAAAATCTATTTACATAAGTGTGTTGACTTGTCTCCCTTTCAGATGGTTCTTGGAAGTCATGTACATAGCACATACATACCAAAGCAATGGTCTTTTTTGATTCTGTGATGCAGCAAACATGAAAAGAAATTTTGGCCTCTGGGATTATTTGTTTTCCTTTCTAGAGAAGAAAAGGAGAGCAAAGAGTATTATAAAAGCAACTACTCAGAATTGATCAGAACTTAAGCATGAGAGCAAAAGAATAAAAGAAAAATAATTACAATGAGGCAGAAATGAAAAGACTTACAGGAATCCTATGTCTCCGTATTGAGATAGTATTCCTTTGAAGGTCCACTGAGTATTTTATGATAATCATTAATGCATAAGTAGCTTTAGCTCTAATAAAATATATCTGATACTGTTGTAAATACTTTACCTGCATTGGCATAATAATTGGGCATTGCGTTAGTCACAAGACCTTAAAGAATAAAAAACCTATGAAGATTACTGCCATTTTAAGAGAAAGCATTTACAGGACAAAAGGTGCAAAGTAGTAAGCACTGAATTTACTGTAATGGCTAAGACACAGCACCTACTCTGAAGAGCTCATGTATCTACAATATGAAGATATAATAAGACCTTAACAGTGTGGAATATAGCCTTGAGAGAAAGGCTGTAAATTGCTGTGATTAGAAAAAGAAATAACAGGGCAGAAACAAGATAATTGACCATAGAGAAGATAGGAAAGAGAGAAAGCAAGATTAAATGCTAACAAGGAACCTATTTCTGGAAGATATGGTCACAAATGATTGCCCCTTATTTCATATAGAAGAAGCAAGCTTAGAAATGGTTAATAAGTGTAAGGTAGGTGTTGTGAAAGCATATGATGTAGATTTAAACAATTCTTTTGATCAAAATGATCCAAAGAATTTATGGTGGGAGGCAGAAAGAAATAAGGCAGAAGGAAACAGACTCCGGTTCTTTTATTTGCTTAAAGGATGAAGTGATCTAATTAAATAATCTCCCTTGATTTTTGTTGAGTAGTAATGACATTTTCTTCCCCTGGCACTGAAGTGTGTTTTACAGTTTCAGCAGCACTCTGTGTTTAAATCCTATTATTGCCTACCAGAATAAACAAGAAGTTTAACACGATTATCTGGGATGTTCCACTTATTTAAAGCTGGATTTGTTACTACATCTATCAATAGGTGCAGTGTTTTCTTAGGCCATAAGATAGCGAGCATCTGTTTGCCTTTCTCTAACACTGACAGTGCTGCTTGATGAAAATTATACTGGGTTCAGGGAGAAATTTTCTCAGAATATTTTAAAAGGCCTGTTTCTAAACATACTATTCTTGAGGGTTGTGATGTTTGGAAAATGGGGGACAGTGAGCATAACACAACAAATAATCTTGAACAGATGTTTAAGATGGAGGAATGAGGCATGTGTATATTTGCAGGGGTTCCTCTGAAACAAAGGTTAAAAACTCTTGAGCACTTTCAGGCACTCACTGCCTCTGCCATCCCTAGTTTATATAGGTGACAGAGTGACCGCATTTTTTGTTTCAGACTGAATGCTTAAAAGTAGCTGTGTAAGACAGGGTTGGCAAGTCTCACTGAACAAAATGCTGAAGACTTTGTCAAGAACAGAAGGATGGTAATAATTGAGGCGCCTAATGCTGGGTACCGGTCTTCGAGCATCCTGTCCACGCTGCCTGTGCTGAGCTGCAACTAAATGAACCCCTGGGAAATCTGAAGTATTCCCATTTTGAGGTGTTTGGAGAGGCTGAATGGATATTTCTTCTATTTAAAGTGGGTAATGATGTTATAACTGGTCATCAGGTGACCTTTTTAATGTGACTATTGCTGCTAATTAGGACCTAATTAGGTCCTGTAGCAATGCCCTTTTCCTCTTGTGGTCAGAGCAGTGAATGTCTGACCACTTCTGGACATGACCAGCTCAACCCTGTTGCATGTTTCATGGTCTGGTTTATTAAATGCCATCGAGCACAACAGGGAGGGGAAGACCCTGTGCCCTGTTCCAGAGGGCTGGATGAGGGTCAGGGGAAAGGAGCAGCCTCCCACCAGCTGGGTTCTGCAGGGCGAGCATGGTCATGATCCTGTGCACTTCCAGGTTACCCAGCAGTTCATCCCCTCCTCTTAGGTGCCACGACCCCTACCCACACCCCAATGGGGAGCCCTGCAGGACCAGAACATTCATAAAGCAGGTAGATGACTAAAAAAACCCCCACTAACTATTTTAAAAATGTGATTTCCTCCTAATAGTGCCACACTTCTGGAAAGCAGTACTCTGAAACTCATTTAGGTGCCACAGTCTCCATTGATTTTCTTAATACATATATATCTCTGTGAACTTTTTCACTCATTAGGACCCATTAGCTAGTTTACGGCATGATATCATAATCATTAGAGAGTTACTCATTGCTAATTGAACATTTAAGACTGCTGCAATTCATAATGGAGTAAATTTGTCTAACATATGAGGACTCTATTGATAATTTTCCTTATTTGTTAATTTTATAGTACATGTTGTAATTTAAACTTGTTCTCTATTAATATACAAATAGTGTATCATAGCTATTTGCTTTTGAAACAAGAGGGTTTGTGCAATTTGGAGGGAGGAGGGGGTGTATTCAATTTTTGCTAGAGGTTTAACTGGCTACTGCTGATAATTTTCCCAAACTCTTTCAAGCTTGAAGTCTTCAGCTGGCATGTGGTAAAGCCTGCTGTTAATTTTCGTTTTCTTTTCTGATTTGAACTTAAAAGCCTGGGACTGTGGCTCTTTTTTTTTCCATTTTATTTTTACAGGTTTGGTTTTTTCTCACATTATATTCCTGTGGCACATAGACAATGTAATAATGAACATAAAAGTTTTCTTCTTTGTTGGGAAAGCCGCAGCTTAACATCATCAGATTAAATTTGTCACTGAATGCAACTGTGCTCAAAGATTGTTTTAGCTCTTATTAGCAACATTGCACATTTTCTTATGCAAGATGTCAGTATAGATGGACTCTACCAAGTTTTGATACCTTATTAGGATTGCAGGATACAGGTATTAGGATACCTTATTAGGATTTTGACACTTTATTATGATTGTAGTACCTGTGTGTTTAAAATTGAGGGTATTATCCACACAGAAAGAAGTCCATGAAACATGGTGTGATGCTATGATGTGATCCCATACCAATGCTTGTATCAGTTGGCTTTTTGTATTAGAAAAAGCAATCCTCATAGCAGTCCTTGCAGAAAGTTGTGCTAACATGTTTATGCTGTTTATGGTAGTTTTTCTTTATGCCTACTTTTTTTACACTACATTTTGCCCGGAAACTGATCTGCCAGGCCTGTTTTATTCAAGCAGAAGTGAGTTTTCATTTGCTTTTCTATCATCTCTGGTCACGTGGCTTCATTCAATTTTATCATCTTATTGTTACGTTTTATATAATAGCACAGGAAACAAAAAAATCTGCCTTTTCACAGAGAAGATTTTCCTTTTGAAAGAGAGGTGGTTGGCACTCTAAATTGGCTACAGCAATTTACAAGTAAAATTGCCAAAGATGGGTGAGATATAAATTGTATCTCCTCAGTGAATAACACCTATGATCTTCAATATACCACAGAAATTCAGACATCTGTTCTGTTAAACTTCTGATTGCTTGAAAATTGTCCTTACACACAAAAACCCCTGTGACTAGAGTATGTTGGTATCTTTAGTGCTACAGTTGTCAGCTCTAGTTAGATATAATAGAGACTGACTGTAATGTGCTTCAGAGAACCTTAAATGAGGAAGTCAGTGCTGTCTTGAAAAATAGAAATTGCAAGTGTCTCTGCTATGATATTCCAGCAGATATAATTGAACCTCATCAGGTAATTCTATCATCTAGATCCCATTTTGCAAAACTGCATGTGTAAAAGATCTAAATATTTTATTTTTATTTCAGTGTCTGGAATCTTTTCAGGTCGTCACCTCAGAAAAATAGTAAAACATTTGGACCGGGATTTTAAAAACCAACCTTACAGCCAGTTTTCTACTTCCTCAAGTTGGACCTTATTTTTAGCCCATTAGCACTCAGGATTGGCTGAAGAACAGTGTTTTTTGAGAACAGGCTTGAGATTATATTTGCTTTCAACATTAAGTTGTGGCTTTTAACTCTGAATTCCACTTTTTTTCAGAGCATCATGTTCTGATTTGCCCTAGACGTCATTCATCAATCTTGGTATAAGTCTGACCATGATACTTAGCTGACCTGATTGCTGGTGCTGCATTGCCTGTTATTTCCACTTAGTTGAATGATACCACTGTTCTATTCTTGCAAGAGACTTTGTTGATTTAGATTAACTTCATTCAATGGCTAGGTGATCTTGTAGACATTTTTCCTATTTTTCTTATATTATTTTTAATATTTTAAGAAAAAGATTTTTACTTAATCACTGTCCTTGAATATTTTAATTACACCTTCTGCAATATTTCAAGAAAAATGTGGAGAGCTTAATGGAAGGTTTAAATTTACTCAACTCGTGGGCTGTTTCTTAAAACTTGCCACATTAGCATCCTGTACGTCACCTTCTATCCTCCAGTCTTTCAGAAAGTGCTATATGATATGTGCACATCCCAAGTCACTGCTTCTGACACCTGGGAAGATAACAGGCAGATTTATCCAGACTTTCAGTTACTTTTCAGCTTCACTGATTTCCTTCCCAGTCACTGGAAGATTTCTTCCATAAAGCAAGAGACAATACTTGTTACGCTTACTTTTATGATACTTCTCCTGCTCTGGTTTTGTTTCACTTCCTTCAGTTCCTTTGATGCACCCTGTGTACAAAGCTTGCATGAAAACTGAATTATAATAACATTGTTTTTCCATTTCACCAAACAATTTCAGTCAGATGAAACCTCAGAGGTTTTTTAAGCATCAACAGGCAATACAGAACAGAAGGTAAAAGTGTAGTGATATTTAGGGACCAGGAACCGGTCCCGCCCCTGAGTTGCAAACAGAGCTGCAGAGCCTTCTCTGCTTGGGCAGTGCCTTCCCCCAAGCACGAAGCTGAATCACCACTCAACTTGGAAACACCATAAACTGGGTTGCTGGGGTAACTGACTGCATAAGAAAGATTCTGTTGGGGCATACATACAATTATGTTCTATCTTCATTCCTATTTTCAGTTTCCCTAGCCATGCCCCCCCCCCCCTTAGGGAGTAAACTAGGAGTTATTGTTAAATTAAAGCCAAAGCTGCTGCAAATATAGACAATAATGCTGCTAATTGGACTCACAAATGCAAAACTGATCTGTAGGAGTCTCCCCAACCATCGTGTTTTGTGTGTATGTTCGTGTATATAAATGCATGCAAAATTAAATCTGCCAAGTATTATAAGTTCATTTATTCAATTATGCTTTATTATAACCCTTAATCATTTTCAGTTTTATTTTAAATAGGGGTAATCATTTAAATCCCCATACTTTTAGAAGATCATTACGCAGATAGATGTTATAGCTTAATAGCAACATTCCAGCTGTCTACAAAATGCAGATATCAGAATCCATATGCATTACCTATGTCTCACTCAAAACGTACAATGTTCAGCCCCTAGTGTTAAGACTGGTAAGATTTCAGGTTAATCTCAAGAATTTAATATTGGAGCACATTTCCATCAAGTTATGTTGGCTACATTTTTGCAAATAGAAATTTTCTCATGGCAGTTATGATTCTTGGTTATAAACAATTGATTTGATCAAAATCTTCAATATGGAAATAAGAATCCTGAATCTTGATACAAACACTCTAGCTGTAGCCACGCAGTTCTTAAACTTGAGACAATGTTATTGACTTTAATATTGAAAAATAAGTGTTAACACTAAATCTGTTATCTAAATACAAACCAAGCTCTGCTGTGACTGTTCAGTCCTTTTAAGTGTACAACTGCATTAGACCATTTAAGAAATACATAAATTAGTTATGTTTAAGCTACAGGTAGTAATATGCAAAAGAACAAGGAAGATACTGCCATTAGTAAAGTGCTTTCCCTGTATTAATTGCATTCTAAGCAAACAAGTTGTGCAGTGGTTTAAGAAATGCAGTAATGTAAAATGAAGTTTAAATTGAAAGCAAACTTTGAAAAAGATGGAAGAGATCTGATCCTTTACATATGCTCATGGAAAATCAAAGCAAGAAATTATTTCATTTTTGCTCTCTGGTGAGACAGTGATCATTATGAAGCTGGTTTACTTTTAAATCCTCTCAGCTAGCATTGGTTTACTTGGCATGTGCACTAACACTCTCCAGTGCAGGTTTCAGCCAAGTGGAAACAAATTGTTAAGATCTTGCTCTGTTTCAATTTGGTATTTGCAGCTTGCCTAGTGGAATTTCACGGTTCCAATAGTGTGGTGGATTTTAGAGTTCTGTTAAGATGTATTGGCATGTGACTTGGAAGTTATTTTTGTTTCAAAATTTATTATATATTTGAGATTTCAATATTACTATACGATCGAGTGAAAAAATCTATCAACATCTTCTAGCTCCTAATGGAGTGACTCTCTCATGAAATATTACTATTCAGATTTAGTATTAGGCATATTTTCAAAATTAAGCCTATCTGTGCTGTAGAAAAATATGCCTCCCCTTCACCGTAAATCCCACATCCAAACAAACAGAATCTTTATACTGTGGCATAGTCTAATCTGTCCAAAGTAGCCTATTAATGTCACACGCACTACATTAATTTATTTAATCCAATCCTTTCTCCAAAGATAGACCTTAGGAACGGCCACAGAGGACAGCAGGATTTGATTCTTATGTAGGTTGGAAATAGAATCCAACATCAAGGCTGCTCCCTCCCAGGTCCCACAGCAGCCAGACTCCCACTCTTCTGGAGGATGGACTTGATGCAGTCCACATGAGTCCCAGCACCAGACCTTTAGGAGCTTCCAGTTTGGTGGTGCCACATGAGCAAGGAGGTGTTCCTGGCAGGTGGGTCCTGAAACATACCCATGTCCAAAGCTGCTTCTGGCCATAAGACTGGGCATGATGGGAAGGTCTGAATAGGGCCAATGTCCCCTGGCAAGGTACCCCCGATGCATATGTGTGTGCCTGTGCATTGGTGCAAATGATGTTTTGGAACTGTCTTCAGTTCTAGTGTGCTGTTTTGGTTGTTTGATCTTAGAGTCTACCTTGAGCCTGAAAGACTCGATGCTTTGCACAATCATGTCTTCTACTTCTAACATTAGTGTTTCTAACCTATTATGTCTGTACTACTCCTTATTTCATTTTGCTGGATCTTCTTTACATCTGGGTCCATTAAATAGTCCTAAGCAATGTTACTGCAGTGTCTTCTTCAAGATCTGAAAGCATTTTTTTTCTTTTTTCTTTCATCTTCATGAGTATGCATTTTCTTGGCCTTGCATTTGCAAATTCTGTAAGGTTTCAAATCGACAATAATAAGTTTTTTAACTGGCTACCGAACATTAATGTTAAAAACCCTAATGTTCCAATTCTATTGCTTTCCAATTTTCTCACTTAAATCTTGCTGGAATTCATAATTTTCTTCTTATTTTTTTATTCATCTAAAACCTTTCTATAGACTAATTGTGCTTGGTACCCCAAATTACATAAAGTTAGTAATTTTTTTGAAAACTAAATTATAAATTTAAAAAACCCAACATGGCTATTCTAAGATGAATTAAAAAAATATTTTATAAAGTAACAATTTCAAATATTATAAACTAACATCTTCAAGACAAAAATTATTCTTTTTTAATGCTGTCTTGTCAATTCAATATACCATAGATCTACACAAATTCTCACATCAGTAGTTTATAAATTAACAGTTAGTTCAGCGGAACTTGGGTATGTCTTTCTGCTTCTCTGAAAAGATTAAGTTGCACAGAGTAAAGAGGTCTACTTTGCCTAAGAGTTTGGCATGTGTACAATGTAGACTACATAAATATTAAAAATGGGCTGAAACAAAAGCCTTCACTGTGAATAGTCCCAAAGGTATAAGAACAACATCCTTTGGTTTGAATCTAACGTCAGACCCATAATTTTCTAATGGAGATAAACTAAAACCTTGACCTTTGGGGAAATTAGGTTCAGAGATTATTCTTTTTTATTCAGCACCATCAGTAAACACATCACAATAATAAATATTGCTCAGTGCAAAGGGAGTCTTGATTTTTAAACACATTGGTTTTGTTACACCTTCTGTGCACATATTTGCTTCTTTACTTAAAAAAATACACAAAAGCCACCTTAAAGGTGTTGCCAATCTTGTTTAATGGAATAAAGTAATTTTTAAAGGACTTCTTTCTGATTGCCTTATCACATCTTTACAACATATATGCTAACCAGGGAAATCACCAATACTTCATCTGCACTTTAACAACTTTGTTTCATTCTCTGATCATTATTTCACATTCATCCTCGTATACAGAACACCTTTTACATTTTTTCTCTATTTGCATTGCTATGTCATCATAATATTGCTTGCATGAGAAAATGTTTATCCTTTCATGCATATTTATTGGCTGTATATACTTTCTTTGTATGTCTTCATATTTTCAAGCTTAATTTGATCCAGGAAGTAGTGTTAGCAAAATCACCATCTGCAAATCTATTCTAATGATATCTCTGGCCTAGATGAAACTAGGAAATGTTGAAAAAAAATCTAAAAGAGTCAATAGCTGACTCCTAAACTGGTTAGATTAACATTAGAAACAACCTTTTAAACAATTTGGATGTCATCTAATATAGAATTATAATAAATATACTACATCTGTCTCTTAAAAGTTCATATTAATATTTTCTTTGGTTTCATTTCACATGAAAATCAGTAGCATCGCTAAGTTATGGTGGGGATGCCTAAACAAACCTGTGTCCATTAGAATTTTTCCAGCAATTCATTCTACATCCTCTTTTTTTTATTATTATTTAAACATAAAAAAATACTGGAAGGTATTTTAAAGAAAATATTAAGACATAAAATAAAAACCTAATGAATACTATTGAAGAATAGATTTTATTTCAAAGCAATGAGTACACAAAATACAAATATAATTTTAAGAATCATATTAATTCAGTCAAGAAGATGAAATCACCTGCGCAAATAGTGTGTCCAAAAGAAAATAATCAAAACACCTCTGATTTTATATATCAAACACACAGCATATTTTATGAAGCATTTACAAGATAATAATTACTTACAGAAATTACTCTATAAATAATTTAGAAGAACAGGAATTCAATCTTTTTATAAGTAATTTTTGTAAAGGTTTTAGCTGAAGAGACAAAACTTACTGGTCCTTGTCAAAAAAAATTTGTCTGTTTTCAAAGAATGCAAAACAATAATATTATTTGCCATGCATTACGATATTGAGTTCTGATACAGGATCATAAATAATCCTTAAATCATCTGAAAGGATGTATAGACTTAAGAACTTTAAATATCTTTTTAATGAAACTGGCTGAATTCCAAATTTACAAATCTATTTTACTTTTTATTTTGGTTCATACTGTAATCACATTCATCTTTTAACAGATATCAAATGCTCTATGTTGCATCATGTCCTTGAAACTGTACGATTTAGAAGCAAGAGAATATTCAGTGTTTTATCTGTAGAAGACTACCTGGCCCTTTTGAAGTAAAAGGAAATTTTTTGTGTGGCAAATATATTTTTGGAAACTGTCTATGCCTGTGATAGGATGTGAATACGTTGACACATTCAGCTTTGTATTTGATCTGAACAACACTCTTTTGAAACAGTATATAACACTGTTACATAAAAAGCAAAAGCTCACTAATTATAATTACCCACATTACATTCAGGAAAAATACAGCAGATGTATATAGTATCTTTTGTCTCCTTGGTTTTCAATGACAGAATAAAAAAGCCATAAATGCTTCAAACATGTAAACATTAATAATTTCTTTAAGCATACTCTTTCTCCTAAGCTGCAGCATTTAGCCTTAATGACATTTTTGTCATTACGACAGATGATGATATGCAAAAGTATTTTGCTTGGGCTTTTTTTCTTGGTTTGGGGGATTGGGTTTTTTGGGGGAGGGCGGGGGGGATTGTTTGCTTTTTTTTTCAGGAGGATATTATTCCTGTGTGACTAGTAAGCTTAGAAATAGAAATAAAATACACATAAAATGGCTGTTTCATTTAAACTGTCACACAATTGCCTTTATTATTCCAGCTGGCTTGGAGAAAGAAAGTTCTCTTTGTTAATGAGACCAACACGGCTCATCCCATTATACCAGCTCTAACCTAATAAATCAAATATTTGCCCATTTCTCCTTCATGTTTTTCCAAATAGATTTTTTCTCATGGCCATAAACTCTAGTGTGGAATAGGTGTTGTGTCTGGATACCTTAAGGAGCAAAAATGAATGGGAAGGCCTGTCTGTAATTCCACGCAGCAGGGAAGGATAGTTGAAAATGTCCCGGAGGCAGGGAGGATGTAAGGTATCTTCTCCAATTCATGCTTGAGTATAGCTCTGACTAATGTCACCATGTTACCTTCTTATTAAAATGCTTCCTTCAATAAACTTTAGCAGGCTTCATTCATGTATCTCTAAGCACTGGAAAAATAGAATGGTTGCTAGTGTTGGTGGAGAAAGAGTGTTGCAAATCTAGCTTAAAAACTGTGAGAATCTTACCCCAATATTTTAGCAAAGGACAGGGGATTGCAGGGTGGTGTTACGATTTCTTTCAGGCAGTAGAGCAAGCTAGAAGTATCATTAACTCATGAATTCTTGAACTTAAGCAACATTCTCAGTGCATGAGGTCAAATTGCTTTCTGTAACCAGAGCATGCTTACGAAGAAAAACATTTCCAGTGCGAGACCTCTGATTTAACATACAAGAAAATTTGCTTGCTGCATCTTCTTAATTTGTGGCTGCAGCCCATCACTTAAGTTTTGTTTCTTTACACAAATGAGGGACTGCAAACACTTCAGTGATATATTCTGCCTTTCAAAAGGTCAGAAAGCCCACAAAAGCTCTGTTACAGTCATACAAGTTGTGATTATGCATCTAAGGGAAAACGTGGCAGAAACTACAGAAGAGCTCTGTTGCTGGCAGAGGAAAACAGAAGCATCAAGCATGCAGTCAGCACGTGCAGCTTGGGATGAGGCTGAGCACCCAGAAAGGGGGTCAGGAAGCTCAACATTGACAGCAATGAGTCTCTGATGAAGTAGGACCATGGTGGGTCAACATTTCTTCAGAGAACTTGTGTAAGGAAGAGATTTACAATAGGGTTTTGAAGAATCATTTGGCTGGAATCGACTTGGCCAACCAGTAGGAAATCACACTACTTTTGTGGTTATCTCTGTCGTAAATTACACAGCTCCTCTTAGAGCATGATGTACTGAAGAAAGCAGCATCTCCCCTCTTTCCTGTCACCTAAAACACCATGTTCACTCTTCACTTGGTTGGTAGGAATGCATGGGTGATATCCTTATCTGGAAGAAGAGGCCAGTGTGATAGACAGAGGTAAGCTGCACACTGTTCGTCATAGGTAGATTTATTGCATTTTTACACAGTGCATGTAGGCAACAACTTGTAGTTGTGTGTGGTTAGAAATGACAGCTGTGAAGGCTTTCATCTTACTGTGACAATAATGTCATTATTTAAACACAAGAGGCCATATTCGGCACTGTCTGTTCATGTAAGCAGAGAGCGCCTTTCCTCTGGAGTTTCTCAGGCTCATCGCAGCCGATCCTGCTGCCATAAAGTGCCTGACAGCTTTACCACAGGCACCGCTGAACCAGAATCGCATCCTAAGAAACAGTTATCTTTAACTGTCTTCAAATAACTGCCTCCTGTTTGAAAAGTCTTCTAAGTATAACCCGATTTAATACAAATAAATACAAGACCAAAATGAAAAAATACTTTTTATGTATAGTACAAGGGGAAATATTGTTAATAATTTGTAGATGAAGCTTCACAAGATGCTGCAATACAGGATAGGCTACATTAAATAGATATAGCGTTCACTATGAAAATGAGGTAATACTATGTTAGAAAGGATATTAAAGGCCTATAGTAAACCTCCAGAAATATCCAGTATGGCCTAAATGTTTCCAGAAGCCTGGATATCACCTGTAAAGCCATCTTTTTTCTAAAGTAGGTGTATTGTTTACATTTCATGAAGAAGATTGGTTGAGCAATATGGGCTATATTATTTCAGTTGCCCAAAGTCAAAGGTGTAAACTTTGGAACTGGTCACAAAGGCAGATAAAAGTATAATTCAGGAGAACACAGAGGAATCGTATTTCCTCTTTAGAGACTCCCCTGTTGAATCATGCAGAAACTATTGATTATATTTCAAAGGTGTTTTTTTTTAAATACATACCAGTGACTTCATCTGTCTAGAGCTGTCTGAACTTCAAACAGATTTGGGAAATACAGTAGATAAAAGGAATATACAAGACATAAATTATGTCACAAAGGTGGCAGAAGTCTTTCCCCAAAAGGTCTTTTAATAGAAAGAGTAAACTTTTCCCTGCTCATTGATAATCAGGAAGATGAGACAGAAATATATGTATCTTAATAAATCATTTAAATGAGAGTTTTAAAATAATAACTTTCTAATCATGCATAAGAATTTGTCAGTTCTTTCATATTATTATGAAAATATGTTTTACCTTCTAATTGGAATCTGTGTTATTAGTGTTTGCTAATTTAGATTTTTCTATCCTGAGTATGGTCACATCTGAGAAAAGTTGATGTGCTACTCTCTCTGATGACATTCACAGAAAGACATGAAGAGCCTTAAGGAAGCATGGGCGTCTTCTGCAGCTTTTATTACTTGTGATTAGAGAAAACTCTGGCAGCCTATCTCATTGAGCCAACAGCTTCAAGGTATGGAGGATATCCTGGGCAGCCGTGTACCCCAAGTCCCTGCTTTAAGTCAGGTAAAACAGTGATCAGAAAACACTGCCCCAGCTGACTGCCTTCTCACTGAGCCCCTGGGAAAGCAGAGAGGAGTAAACAGCCTCGGATATCTTTTCTGCAAGGTCTGATGCCTGTGCTTGAACCTTGCTGCAGAGGGAGGTGGGGGTGCCAAAGCACAGGTATGGGGACCTTGGCTGATGAGCAGTACCAGGACCCTCAGTGGCTGCAGCCCTTCCCATGGACACAAGTGTGTTCTAGCAGAAAAGTGGATGCTTCCAGCCCTCACCAAAGGGTGGGCAGAAATCAAATTGAAAATTTCAATATATAGAGTGGTAATAAAGTTGCTGAGACTCTTTGTTTTCATGGCTCACTAATAAGGGTAAAATTAAAAGAGTTTCTGTTAATTAAAGAATGAGAACACTGTAAGACCACAGGATTTAAACTAAACATAATTTAATTTATTCTGGAGTGGGAAGGAATTTCTTTAAAAATGTGGTAATGTGGGGATGAAAACTACATTTTTCACTACCATGTGAGAATAATGAATTTCCTGAGGTTACTGTAAGGGACAATATCTATAAACTATGCCATCCTACCTTGATTGGTTTTTTTGTTACTAAAAGTCCATTTTCAGGTCTATTTGTACCAGGGAATTGTTTCTTCAACATTATGGCAGGCTGCCTGGTTGGAAGGGTTAGATCTGGAGGAGGAGACAAAGTGCACAGCACATGACATGAGGGAAAAAGGGCTGTTGCTCTGTGCAGGTGGGGTTCTCCAGGGATTTTCTGCCTGCCAAACACTCCCTAAATTTCTTACTCTATCCTCTGGATGTTCAGGCAGAAGCTGTATAGGAAGAGTAACAGTGACATTCTGCTGGATCTGGGCTGACTTGATGTGTCCATGATGGTAGTTCCCCTGTTTATTTGACATGGTTGACTTATGATGTCTTGGCTGTGGCTTGTTTGTCCAGCTGGGATCTTCATTCTGGCAGATTTGCTTTCAAGTGCCATCTACCTCTGCGAAGGTACCTTTAGATCTGCTTTTAGTGAAACGGGTGAGGAAGGAAACTGACAGCTAAAATTGCCACATTATTGAAAAAAAAAACCAGATGCATGAATGCTCTGTGAGAGGCAGTACTTCAGATGCCTTTTCACTGGCAGGTTTAAAATGCATCATTTGTCCTTTGCCTCTGTCAGCCTGGTTCAGCTGGTTTACAACACTGTTAAAAAAAACAAAAAAAGGGGAAAAGGTGGCAGTCTTGCCTTCCAGTACCTTTAGCAGGTAATCTGCTAAACTACTAAAGTGGATACAAATGAGTAGATCTCATAGATATTTGTCCAACAAATCTACCAGCAGTTATCAAACTACCTGAGGGGAAATGTAATGGGATGAAAAATTCCCATAACTCACCTACACCAGGAAGGGAGGAATCTTTCTCTGTAGCATCACTCAAGCATTAGGGCTACTGAGGTGCATGCTGGATCTCAGTAAAGCGTGTGAGAATAATGCCACATTGCTCAGGCTTGCCCCACAAACCCAAAAATGCTAAGAGAATTTTGCCACCCCAAAGTTATTTGCTTCTAGCTTACCTAGCCCTCTAGCCAAACAGCAAGATGCGAGACCAAGTTCTGAAGAGGGATCTGTGTAAGTTTTGCTTTTGTCCACTAGGTCTGGAAGTAGCTCTGGGCAGCATATGCTTTGGGGTTGTACCTTTGATTTCTTGCCTTGGGAATTGCAGATTATTTAATTTAACATTCTGCTGGAAAACCTCTAAAAAGGGGTTTATGAAAGGCAGGTCCTGCTTGACTAACCTGATCTCCTTATATGACAAGGTGACCCACTTAGTGGATAAGGGAAAGGCTGTGGATGTCTGGAGCATAAGTCTTATGAGGAACAGCTGAGGGAACTGGGGTTGTTTAGTCTGGAGAAGAGGAGGCTGAGGGTCTCCCTGGGTAAGGATAAGGTATCCTTGACCTTATCGCCCTCTACAACTGCCTGAAAGGAGGCTGTAGCGAGGTGGGGGTCCATCTCTTCTGCCAAGTAGCATGCAATAGGACAAGAGGAAATGGCCTCAAGTTGCACCAGGGGAGATTTAGGTTGGACATTAAGAAAAATTTCTTCACTGAAATGGTTGTCAAGCACTGGAACGGGCTGCCCAAGGAAGTGGTTGAGTCCCCAGCCTTGGAGGTATTAAAAAGATGGGCAGACAAGGTGCTCAGAGACATAGTTTAGTGGTGGGATGGCAGGGTTAGATTAATGGTTGGACTTGATGATCTTAAAGGTCTTTTCCAACCTAAATGATTCTCTGATTCTATGAAAAGCAGTAGATCTCCAGTCTTCAGTGTGTTCCAGACAACATTTTTTATTTTTATTCTTTTTCCAATTGTTCTTGTCCCCAAGGTTGCAGGCAACTTTGTGAGTAAAAAGATCTGTCGTTACCTACCCCTCTGCATTATAGTGCAGCAATGTAGGATGTAAGAAGTGGTGACCCTTTACAATGGATTTTCTTCCATTTGCTTCACTTAAACTTCAAGGACTTCATTTTGATTCTTTCTTTCTGTTTTACCTCAGAGGTTGGAATGTTAGGGTTATGAAACTAGAAAAGCTCTAGTCAGATCAAAAGAGGTAGCAAATAAGTACATTAAGTGCATAAAATCCTCCCCTTCAACATATATGTTTTATGTGAGCACAGCATCAGTGAATTATAGCAAAAAATCAATGTAATTTACACAGCTTACACAAGTTCTCTCTACCTCTTCCCTCCTAGCATAAAATAAAATAAATAAAATAATTCTTTATACCTTTCTCAATAAATGCACTTCTGATATCCTTCTTATCAAATTAGTCTGATGCTTTTCCCTTTCACGCCTGACATGCCATTAAATTGATGTGGAAAGGTTTTTAAAAGCCTCACAAGCCAACTTAATTTATACATTTCTTAATGGTATAAGATAAAAATGGCTTTTAAAAATTGAAAGACTCTTAACACGTGTTTTAAAATCCATGTCTTTAAGGGATGCAACATGCCTTATTTTAATCTGTCATAGTGACTGCTTCACTCATTAGTTGCTGTCTCAGTGTTAGAAGTATATAGGCACTGTAACCATGAAAATTCAATATTCATCCTCCTGCCTGAGGACATGTTTATTTTGAAACAAGATCTACATTGGGCTTCATTCATGCAATATTTACATGGAACTAATTATCGATATCGTGAAATTTGGAACCTCCATAATAACGCTGACTGTTACACCTGCAATTTGATAATTTCTTGGTTTCCTTCTAAGAATACCTCCTTCCACATTCAAAAAGTTACACTTCATATTCTCTAAAGAAATATAGTATTAATGAGTATAATAAATTAACTAAAAAATCCATAGATTTCGGTTTTTATGGGAAAGTAGTAGAAGATATGAAAAGTATCCATCGATTACCTTTGCCACTCCTTTCCATTAAATAAATTGTATGAGAAACAGAGGCAGCTTTGGACTGCACTTGAAAACCTTTGAGCTTGTGTGCTGTTTGGTAAGATATTGGAAATGGCAGAAGTCATAATTTCCAGCAGATGTGACTGGGCTACATCATGCCATTGCAGCATTGACTTAAGAATGAGTAGGTGTAGTATACAGGCAGAGCTTGAGTGAATACCTTAGGGATACAAGAAACTCTTCCTTGAGATGGGTAGTCCTAGTCCTGCTGGTGTAAGTGAAAATATCAGAATCTGTCCACTAAATGAAACTAGCTCTGTCTGCAGAGCTGCATCCAGAAGCAAACTGAGACTGTTTTTTAAATCCTGCCATAATGCAATAACTATAACTATTAAGGAACTTAATTTTGTTTAAATGATGACCCCCAAATCTCTCCAGGGGCATTTCCTCATGCAAGTGCATTGTAGCAAACATACCTAGAAGCCACAAAGCTTTGATTACCTAAACAATTACAGCAGCCTCAGAGAACAACTCTTTTACCAGGTTCACAACAGGAAACGCTCTAAAACATAAAACTGCATTTGTATAGCATTAGTGAGTGCAAGGGGTGGAAATCTCCCATACTTTGCCTTAGGTTCTTTCACAGCATTTACCAGCGTGATTTTTCACTGGACAGTCTTCTAGATACAGCTAGGTTACATTTACAGACGCGCCCCAAGTGAGTAAAAACACACAATGGTCATAAAATGTCTATTGTCCCATAAATAGGAATATAATACACACCATCTTCTCTTCAATCACAGTGACAAAATGTATAGTCCCTTGGTGATAATCAATATTACTATGATGACAACTGTTATGAAGTATTATTTTCTTCACTTCTGTTTATTTTTTGAGCATGTGGCAGAAATAGTTTGATTAGTTTCTTGGTTAACTGCTTATTTTTTTGTGCTTCTGTTCATAAGTGAGTGGCTGTGCTAGGAATTCACCACGATAAAGCTAATTTAGAGAAATTAATTTTGCTTTTAATTGTCTAGTTCACTAGTTGTTTTTAACCCTTTCAAGGGTAAGTCCTATAGTAACGAGTCTGTCTGTGTGAAATTTCTGCCTATAGCACTGAGGTTCCCTTTGACTGAAATTTTCCTCTAGTACAACAAACTGAGAAGAAGCAAAGAGCAATACCAAAAGTCATAAGATGGGTGCCCTCCATCTGTGGAGGAGCTGAATACTCCTTGGCTGCCTACTTCCTGGCCCTCTTAAAATTGTCATGGGATGAACACAAACAGGGTAGAATATTTTCCAAAACACCTTAGAATCATAGAATCAATCATAGAATCGTTTAGGTTGGAAAAGACCTTTAAAATCATCAAGTCCAACCATTAATCTAACACTGCCATCCCACCACTAAACCATGTCCCTAAGCACCTCGTATACCTGTCTTTTAAATACCTCCAGGGGTGGAGACTCCACCACTTCCCTGGGCAGCCCGTTCCAGGGCTTGACAACCATTTCAGTGAAGAAATTTTTCTTAATGTCTAACCTAAACCTCCCCTAGTGCAACTTGAGGTCATTTCTTCTTTTCCTGTTGCCCCTGACCTGGGAGAAGAGGCTGACCCCCACCTCTCTACAGGCTCCTTTCAGGCAGTTGTAGAGGGCGATAAGGTCTCCCCTCAGCCTCCTCTTCTCCAGGCTGAACAACCCCAGTTCCCTCAGCCGCTCCTCAGAAGACTTGTGCTCCAGACCCCTCACCAGCTTTGTTGCTCTCCTCTGGACATGTTCCAGCAATGCAACGTCTTTCCTGTAGTGAGGGGCCCAAAACTGAACACAGCATTCAAGGTGCAGCCTCACCAGCACCGAGTACAGGGGCACGATCACTTCCCTGCTCCTGCTGGTCACACTATTCCTGATACAAGCCAGGATGCTGTTGGACTTCTTGGCCACCTGGGCACACTGGTCAGTTCATATTCAGCTGGCTGTCAACCAATATCCCCCAGGTCCTTTTCCGCCAGGCAGCTTTCCAGCCACTCTTCCCCAAGCCTGTAGTGTTTCATGGGCTTGTTGTGACCCAAGTGTAGGACCCAGCACTTGGCCTTTTAAACCTCATAGAGATGACCTTGGCCCATCGATCCAGCCTGTCCAGGTCCCTCTGCAGAGCCCCTCTCCCCTCAAGCCCATCTACACTTGCACCTAATTTGGTGTCATCTGCATGAAAGTGCACTCAGTGCCGTCATCCCAGTCATTGGTAAGGATATTAAACAGAACTGGCCCAAGTGCTGAGCCCTGCAGAACACCGTTTGTGACCAGCCACCAGCTGGAATTAACTCCATTCACCACAGCCCTCTGGGCTCAGCCATCCAGCCAGTTTCTTACCCAGCAAAGAGTATGCCTGTCTAAGCCATGAGCCACCAGCTTCTCTAGGAGAATGAAGGTGCTAGAAGGTGCTATCAGCCTTGTAGTAGAATTTCAAGAGAAATAGACTCCTATGCACTATTGCACTTAGAAGTAAGCTGTATTGCAAGCAACCAAGGAGGTTTTCTTCTTCAACACTGGTTTATGTGGGTCTATGCCTTTCAACTGAGTAATTTTTTCAGCTCCTCTGATTTATTTACATCAACAGTAGAATAAGTCTGGTTCATTTTAGTAGAACAGGAGGTTAAAATCTTGATTACAACATTGGAAGCATAACTCAGAAATGACACCCCAAAATACTGTTCCTCACCTGAGGAAGATTTTAGGTACCCAAAAGAGTATTCAGTTTTTCTGCACTGAATTAGTTTGTCTAATCAGAAAAACAATCATTGTCTGCACACCTTGCTTACCACGGTCTTGTATTTGCTGTCACTCAAGGATTTGTTTAGGATCTTTCTTCATGGCCATAACTGAGTCCAACAGCTTATGTTGTTGCCCTCAGAGATGATATTGTAACTCCTTTTTGCTCAGGTTATACCTGAGATTTCTGAGATTGCTAATGCAACAAACCATTGCAGCATATTTTGAGAACGTCTTTTTTTTTTTCTTTCCTGATGCAACCTTGGTTTTACCTGAATCAACAAACGCTGCACTTCTGCTTAGCCCGGGGAGTGCATGCTGAGCATGGTGTTGGGTGCCACTGATGGATTTTTTGAGAGAGGCGACACTGGGATATATAAATTTTTCACAACAGGGCGACTGAACTCCTCTTTCATTTGATTCCTCTCTTCTGACAAGATGATTTGCATTTTGACATTTTCATGCGTTTGTAAAAATGAAAACATTTTAAGTCATAAGAACTATTACCTTTCTGACAGTCTCACAATGTATGCTACATAGCTGGGTTTTTATGACGATCACAAATAGCATATTAGTAATAAAGCTGGCATTTAGAGTCTCTTGCCACTCACTCTTTTTGGACAGGTTAGGGTTTGGGTCACCACAGCAGGTCACATGGGTGACTTTGAAAGTCATGAGAAGAATCTGGAACTGGATTTGGTTTCTAAGGTGGAGCCTGTATGCAGACAGAGGAGCTCAGGTATTCACAGCGATAGGATGCTAAGCAGACAGGCTGCTATGGCTTGGCGCACCTGGAATTTTTCCAAAGCATATGGCTTTATTCACAGGCATAATGAGCTGCAGTAATCAGCCATGAAGTTTATGAATTTGTGGATCTCCATGAGCAGTTGCTGTAGGCACAACTGGATCTGAAAAGGTGGGACACAGTCATCTGGCTACTTGTAGATGAAAGAGAATGGATTTGGTGTTAAGAGTTCAGTAAGACTTCACTATCTGAAAAGAATTAGCAGTCTTACACCAGGTGATCTTGATAGCTGAGGTAGTTACAGATCAGGGGAGTGCTACCCACTTGATTTTTCCTTCCAACATTTATATTTGGCCAGTTACATCTCAAAGCTGATTTTCTATAGGTAGGCATGTTACTGATCATACTTGGACAGAGGCACAGAAAAAGATGTTGTCCTCAGGGATTTGCTTTACCTTTTTTGTTCTCTGGTTGTGGCATCACTAAAAGCACTCCCAAAGTCTCTCTGAATTTGGGGCACTACTTAAGTACAGCCTTTGACATATGAGGCAATCAGAAAAGAAAACCGCTTCCAAAAAATCCTCATCCAGTGAAGGATTTTCCTCTGGGGAAGTCTCAAGCCATTGTGCATTAAATGTATCTCTCCAGCTGATTATAGGCATTTACTCAGCTGCTTCTCTCTGAATTTGTCAGGTTTCTAATGTAATATATAAATCTGTTCCTGCTTGAATCCCACAGCTGGTTTTGATCAGACTCCTATAAAAAGGATGTTTCAATTAGCACTGATCCAAATGTATTCTGGAGGTATATTTTTACGACTGCTCAACAAATAGCACTCTTTGTTCGCAAGGGTGCATGTGACTCCAAAACTCAACGCAGCCAGAACTGTGAGTCATCACCACAAGCACCGTACTTTGTTGCAGAGGTCACACTCTGCCAAAACCAGAGGAATTAGCTAGCCAGATTGAATTAGCAGTTGAAACACATTAATTTATGCTACATAAATGTTATTGTGGCCCTGTGGGCGAGTACTTAGGTCATATGCTTTATGAACTATTTGCACCAAGAGGGCTTTCCAGCCGTAAATCAGCTCTGAAGTGCACCTTTGCAAAGTGTTCGTGGCTCTGCGCAGTGCTCTCTCCCCCCCCCCCCCCACCTCCGCTTCTGCACTGGCTCCATCTCTTGGCACAGCGGCAGCTCGCCGTTCTGCACGTGCTTTAGAGGGTTTCCTACAAAAGGAGTGAATCGGTGGCCAGAGCAGAGCCGAGGTTGGGTCTAGCTGAGAAGCTGAGACCTGTCTGCCCGTGCCGTTTGTGGGCACCTGCGGGGCTGTGGCTCCAGGTGCCTGGCAGCCAGGCAGGGCTGCTCGAGTCAGTGCAGCTGTGTAGTAAATGGAAACTTTGGTATCTCAAACACACATACAACCCAGCCCTTGACAAGGCTGTTTCTCTTCTGGGGGAGGAGGGGAATTAGATACACTTTTGGCCAGATTATTCTGGAGTGAAAAAAAAGTAGAAGTAAGCGTTTTCTGGCTGCAAATTGTGGTAACTGAGGACACATGCCAAGAAAGAATTATGCATAAACGATAGTGTTTAAACTTGTTTTTATGTGTTTGGATGTGTCTCTGCCAAAAATCTGACAGGGCCTCATTGTTGGAGCTTTTTCATCGTGAAGCCACTGACTTCACCCAGCAAACGTCTCATAAATAATGAAATAACTGGGGGCCTTTGGTGTTGTCTGCTGGTGTCAACGGCTGCATGTAACACACTCTGCTTTCCAGCAAGCCAGGTAAACACTACAGCAGTGTGAGAAGGGAGGCAATGTCCATCTCTAGAGAGGAAGAGTCTTTTTAAACAAGCCTATTTCCCTCGGAGCTCTAATTCCGGTCAGTTTGTTTGATCTGGGTTGCGCCTGCTTTTGCACAAAGGGTTGTTTGTTTTATTGTTGTTCGTTCAGCTCAGCTAGCTCATCCACTCCCTTGCACCGCTGCCACTGCAACGCTGAATCACGCTGCACGTACGTCTTCCCCCACAGAGTGCCACAACACATGCCTCCTCTTGTTTTTAAATGTAATACAGCCAGTACCCTTATTGGGCATCTCCGGCACTGCTGTTCTCAAGGACACAACAACCCTGTTTCAGGCTCTAGACTGCAACTCGCTTTTACCCATGTTCCCTGGTCTCTGGGCATGTTGATTTAGGAATCTTGGACATTAATCGTCTGGTGTAAATGACATTTTTCTTTATGCTGAATATTTCAACAGGATCACAAAAAGAATGTTTTTGTAGCATTAAATATTCATAAAATCATGCAAAAATAGTTAGGGGGATGTGAAATAGATGAAGCTTTGAAAGCATAAATATTTAATATTTTAATAGCTATCCATAGGACATTTTTTTTGTTTTTCATGAACCATGAACCTTGTGCTGTTACCATACATTTGTTTCTTGAATGGGGAAACTATTATTCTTTTAAGTGTTTCCCATTATAAATGAATATGTTTAGTCTACTTAATAGCTCTTTGGTTTTGCTTAGCTTATGAAAAGAAAAAAAAAAATCAGGTCTGATAACCGCCAGCCCTGCTTGTGTGAGTAATCTCCATTCATCCTGCTCCTGAAACCCTCCCATGTTAACTGTTTTTACTGCAGGATCCAGTTTACCATTACAAGGGTTGCAAGATGGCTATTAAAACTCCCAGAGTGTAATTTTTCTGCATAAATAGATTTTTCTAGAAAGCAAATAAATGATTGTCTGAAGTGAGGTTGATTTTCAGCAATAATGAATCCATATGTTTCCCATTAAACTCAGGACAGAAAGAAAAATCATTAGCAGTGATAAAAGAAATTCTTGTGTGACTTATATGAGTTTTTCTTTTGTTTTTCTTTTAGATGTATCTCCATTCTCTTTGTGAAACCAGAACCACAGCATATAATGTTGGGTGGCAATGGTTATGTGTTTCCTAAGCAACTGCAATCAATAGAAGTGGTAGACTAGGTATTTATTACATTTCATTAATTGGGTTAAGGAAGTAGGGATATTTATGACAATTATTTGGAATGCTGTGTAAAAAGATAGCCAGACAAACAAACCTCCATAATCCACTTATACCTCACAGGTGCCAAAGGGTTGAACAAGCCTATTAAACAAGCTATACGCCTGTCTGTCTGGACGAGCTGTTAAATCATGAATCTCTGCACAGCACCTGAGGCAGTTAGTTAATAAAGATCTTTTGTAGCAGATTTCTGTTCTATTAAGGATGGACATAAAGCAGAATAATTTAAAATGTGTCAATAACTCAAGGCAAAAATGCTTAACGCGAGAAGCATCATCTACTTGTAGTCAAGCATACACAGCGGTAACTAGTAGGTGGAATGCTACTCACAGGATCAGAAATCATTTTCTGGATAGATAACATGGGGGGGGGGGTTAGCAAAAATATTCCACAGTGGTTCATTATTCTGGTGTCTGTCTGGAAGCCAGATTTGAGCTTTAAAAGTGGAAATTAACTTATTTTCCATCAACTTTTCCTAGGAGAGATCCTGAAAACTTGGCTGCCCTTTCAGGTGGATGAATCTATAAAGTGGAGACATTTTCACATTTTGTTATTGGAAAGGAATTCACCATTCTTCACTTCTGGGAATACATGCTTCTGGAGGTACTCTACGCACCACAATGCTCTGGCTGGAGTAGGCAGTGGCGGTGATTTAGCGCAGCAGCTCCATGGAGACACACTGACTTGCAACATCCTGCATCTCACTGACCATGCTGCAGAGCCATTGACCACAGGCACATGTGCCCACCTGCTTGAAGAGTAGACGTGATGTGTGCTACCATGTTTTTCTGAGGGCACGTTCTCATGGATTTGTGAACAGCAGGTGCTAATTCAGCAAAAGCTCTCCTCTTTCAGCTCCACTACATCCATGTCAGGGGTTTCACCAAAGCCAAGCTGCTGGGGGCGGGGGGAGCTGTGCATCTCTCCTGCTTGGGACTCGTAGGTTTACAGCAGCAACAGTATACAATGTGAATCAGGCCTGGAGAATGCCTTCTGAACAGAAAATGGAAACAGAAGAGGAAAAACACAACTGTATATATTACTCAACAGATAAATTTTACTGATTATCTCCAGGGGATAAGATCAGATAGTCTGACTTTATGTTCCCCTTTTCAAAATCACTGTTTTCTGCCTCCTTGGCCATGGCCATGGCAGCACCCTCTTCCATTGTACTCGCTCTGTGTTATTCATGTTGCTTTTCATGGATCTTGCTTGAATGAGGAAAGGAAACAGGCCAAGGTACAGCTTAAAAAAGAGGGGGAAAAAAAGCAGGAGGCCTATGCTAATGGTTGTGCTTGAATTGTCTAGAGACACAGCAGAAGCTTTAATTAAATTCACTATATTTAGTAGTTTTCTGGCAATTTTGATTGATTTATTATGTGTTACATCTGGTCTTGATTTACTGCATTGCATTTACACTACTGTTTTGTTTTTGTCGCTTATGTGCTGCATATTAGTCATGAGTTCTTGTGGTTTGCAGTTTTTCAAGTTACACTGTGCAAAACATTCACGCTACAACTTGAAACCAGGTGTTTCAATACAAAAGCAAATCACTCCAAGATTTACACAAACCACTGGGTTAGCAACCCATAGATTTTGTCAAAATTTGTTTCGGTTAGAATTTTGATTCTAAAGATGATGGCGTCTGCAGTGAATTTTCAGATGGGCAAGTTTGTTATTTGTGATATAGTTAGTATTATAATTATGTATTTCATCAATTAATCACATTTCTATTTTTTTAATGTACTTGCCCTGAATCCTATGCTGATATATGTAATACAAGACCAAGCCAAGCCAAACCAAAAGTTCTAACAATCCTAACTCTGTGATCCATTAATTTTGATGCTGTATTTTAGATTAGTGGAAGGGCTTTTAAAATGAATGTTAATATACAAGATAAAAAGGTTGCTTGGACCACCATTAAGTTTAACAAGATGTTTCCTATGAAGCATGGCATGGTTGTGATGTAAAATAATCTAAGATCTTAAGTGTCAGGGTTTGTGAAGTTGCTTGACTTGTTTAGCTCAAAATGTTAGTAAATTATTGCAGAGACCACTTCATAGAAAAATCATCTCAGCCACAGAAGCATTGACGCGAGTATTCCGAACCTTAATAAATTTCAGTATATTCATTGTGTCAAGCACACTCACAAGGTCACCAAGGGCAGCAGAGGTGTGGCAAATATTTTAGTGTGCTCATCACATCGCAGGATTGAAAATGATCATGATTTCTCTGGAAGGGGATAGATGACAGTTAGAAATTCAAAAGAACCTTTTAATACCTTAATTATCGTGTCTCTTTCCGGTGGTAATAGTTAATGTGAAATTTCTCCTTTTGCAGATGTGCATATATATTTGTATTTTCTGGAGGACATTGGTGTGTTTCAATCCCAAGTAACCATGCTTATCATTATAAACCGCCCTGGATTTTCTGAGCTTCTGTGAAGCTGGCTGGAATCTGATCTTGTTTTTATCAACTTAGTAATAATGATTTGAAGATTCTGCTAATTTCAGTGGATTTTCCATTGATTTGTGTTGGCATCAGAATCCAGTTCCTGGTGGTAAAAGAGGACTTTTTATCTGCTTGTTTTCTAAAATAGATACTTTCATTATCCTCTGTATTTTTTGTGTCTTTGGATTTTAGTATTGCTATTCCTTAATCATATTTTTATTTCTTTCTCTTTCATTTAAACCAAATATTTTTTGGAGGCTCCCCCTTATCTTTGGTCCCACAGTTTTGCAAGATGCCATCTTCAGTGGCAGGACAAGCTTGAGGCCGTCCTACTCACCAACTCTCCTTCTTGCTCCTGCCACACGTCACCGGTGTGCACCCCTGCTGCCTCCTCACTTGTTCTGGATGACCTTTCATGTGACTCTGAATGGACAGCTGATATGACCATTTTTTAACTACATATTTCACTAATTTGTTTTTCACAAGATCATTTCTCCAGTACAGCTTACTGCATGATGCAGCCCAATGGAGCATGCTGTAGCAAGGCGGTATGCAGCGCTAGTACTTTTAGCAGAGGTTACTTTGAGAAAACTGCCCTAGCTTCCACAAAAATAATCTAAGAAGCAACTTATAAATAGCTAATGCCTAAAATTAAATTTTACAAAAGAAAAAAATAATCTAGTAAAAGTGGAACTTGGTATCAGGTAAATCTTGGCCACATATATCCAAACGTAATGTAATTTTAGGCTTAGCTGTTGGGAACCCAGGAACATCAGATGGACCTAAAGCATGGGTCATTTCTTAGTTATGTATAGGACCTTTCTGGTCAAGAGAAAGATGGCAAAGAATTTAAGTCTCTACTTCTGGAGTACTACATGCTGATGCTGTTATGGGGAAGATGGTTAAGCTCTGACTCGTTTTCTTGGTACTGATTTCTGAAGAGTTTGGATTCTCTGAGTTTATCTTCAGTGAGAGAAAAGGCAGTGAAAAAATTTTGCAAGTCTGTGAGTACTTTAAGGTCTGCTCTGGTGTAGGCTTTCCATAGGCTGAAGCTTCCTTCAGGTCTTGGCTGCAGTGCGGGGTCCTCCACATGACTGAAGGGTGGAGATCTGTTCCCCTGTGGACCTCCATGGGCTGCAGGGGGGCAACCTGCCTCACCACGGTCTTCTCCATACATTGCAGGGGAATCTCTGCTCTGGTGCCGGGAGCATGTCCTCCCCCTCCCTCCCCACTGACCTTGGTGTCTGCAAGGTTGATCCTCTCACACAGTCTCACTCCTCTCTCCGAGATGCTACACAGCCTTTTTCCCCCCCTTCTTGAATACATTATCACAGAGGCACTGCCACTGTCACCGATGGGCTCGGCCTTGGTCAGTGGTGGGTCCATCTTGGAGCCAGCTGGCATCGGCTCTGTTGGACATGGAGGAAGCTTCACAGAGGCCACCCCTGCAGACACCCCTTCCCTTGCTACCAAAACCTTGCCATGTAAACCCAATAAAATGTGATAAAGGGGTAAATGTGTAGTCTGTTATTTATTCATTACTGCATCCACTGTTTCAGGTAGAATGGGAACAGGGCCTGTTCTGAATCACTAACAGAAACTAAGTAGACAACAACATAAGAGAAAGAGAGGAAAACACTACAGAAGTGGGGAAGACTGGATCTTCAGATGGTTATCTCCATTTTGTGCAGTCTGGAGGTTACCATTTACTTTTTTATAGTCAACCATTTTTTATATTGTCAATAAAAACATTTTAAGGTCTCTTCTTTTGGTGACTGAATGAGACTCTTGGAAAATACCAGATTAGAAAGGTAAACAATAGGATGTTAGCTGGGAGGAGAAAGGAAGGGTTGGGAAGAAAGGAAAGCACTGGGAAGAAATCAGTTGGCGCTGAGGTATCTGGCTTGGTTACTCCTTTCAAAATCAGCAGTAATTCAGGCACTGAATGCCAGTTCAAAATCCAATTTGTAGCTGTGAGAATAAAGAACAGTATAACATACTTTGCAACTTTTCTTATTTTCATCCTCTCAAAGGCTCTCTGCTTTTGAAAATGTGCCAATCCAGATGTGCAGTCTGTTGACCTAGCTGATTGCTTTTTATGAATTGTTAAAGACTGGGAAAAGGGGACTAAAATAAGTTACAGCTAAATCCCAGTAATATAGATTGTTAGACTGGAAAGCAGTTTGGATTTTTCAGCCACATGAAGTTTGATTAATGTAGATAGTTTACAACAGTTCTATAAAGAAGGCTGCAACTTCTTACAGTCCCCCTGCTTTCAGAGGGAAACAACATCACATACAAAAAACGTGCTCCTTACTCAGGTGTAACTTCTCATTCATAGACATGATAAGTTTTGTTATTCAAAATTAAAATTTACATGTACTATTGCTAGGATTTTATATGCAAATGAAAGACTTTAAAGGACAGCTGGGCATTCTTCATTTTGTTCCAATCATTTACTGTACATCATTTGATGATTCATATTTCAGAAATACTAAACTGTGACTTTTTAGATCATGTTCTCATTGAATTTCACCATTGTCAGGAAAATAGCTGTTTGAGAGGTTTTGCAAACATTCAGAACTTAGCTGCTTGTAATCTCAAATGCAATGAATAAAATTAAAGGAAATCAAGGGAGAAGACTCTCATTGCTTGTAACTCATGATTCTCCACTTCATTTGTTAGTTTCACCTTAAAACTCTGGGCTCTCTTGATTTACTGACAGATACCTCTAAATTTTGGAGAAGATTTAAACAGATTGAGGGAAACGTAAGCTCATTACTCTTTTTGTTAAAATGTTGTGCTGTTATTTTGCTGAGATGGAGCTCCCTATGTATTGATGTAAACTTCTTTTTCTCCCCCCGTGCACAAATGACAAGAGTTATGGTTAGGCATGCCAAAATAAATAACAAAAAAACATGGAACATGGGTAGCTTTTATTTTTCTTTACAGAAGAGATTCATGTTGTCATTCAAGAGAATTTACATAACCTCCTACTAACTGCAGACATATTCCAATGGTATAGACTCAAGCTGAATTATTGGAAGATCCCCTTGGTAAATCACATGGTACATTATTTGTTGACATATCAAGTTTATTTCCGTTAGAGAAAATGGGTTTCCATGTTCGTCTTCCAACCATTCAAGCATTAGCATTAAAATTGATTAATTACTTCTACAGTGATGTGGAGCCAAGGGTCATATGTGGTAGAGCACATGATTTATCCCATGGTTTTGATCTGATGAACTGTGGTATTTAATTTGCAAAATGTTTGCCTGGCTTTTTCAATTCAAATGTTTTCCAGGTGTAATCTGCTTTTGCAGATAAGTAGGGTTATTCTGAAATACCACAATCCAATTTCTGGAATTTCCAAATGACTATCCTAAAATGTTCACAAATTTCTAATTGTCAAAAGTTTGATTTCCCTTTTTTTTTTATCAATTTTCCTTCTTGCTATGAAGTCACTGTTCTAGTATCTAGAATAGATCAAATGTATACAGGGAAGTTCTTAAACAAGCTTAAGCAAGACCTTTATGCACTGGTCTTTTGAGTTAAGGTCCATATCTTCTACTTTCAATATCATTTCTAAGGTAAAATATGCTGTGGTTTTATTTTAAAGCACCACTAACACCTATAGAATTGTTATAGCACTGCAAACTCATTTTTACTGTGCTGGCATGATTCAGTGTTAATTGCCTTGTTTAAAAGAGAAAGAAAAACAAACATGGCGTTTCCTGGGAATAAGGTTAAGATTAGAATTGCTGGAAATGAACTCAGGATTACACTGGTAGACAATAATCAGTTTGTTTTCACCTGACACCTTCAAGAATTGTAATTTGATACAGTAAACCTGATACTTTATCAAAAGAAAACAGACATTTGATCAGCAAAGACTTGGAGCAGAAGAAGGAGGGATCTAAGTGTATTCATCTTCCTATACCCCATAAAGTAGCTGGATTCATCAGATGTGTTCAGACTGTATGTGTACTGTATGTCTTTTATATCAAGTCTATATACATATTTAAGGACAGATAAATCAGCAAACTGATTACCCTTGTTAATCTAATGCAAAGCCCTGTTGTGTCAACTTCTCTATTCCTATGCACAGTGTGAAGTGTACTCTTACAGTTCTGGAGTATTATATTTTCTGTGCAGTCTTGTATTTGGGCAGGCTCTGTTTGCCTTGGATAAGAAATAGCTTAGTGGGTGGTGCATAATTATGTACCAGTAGTTTTAGCTGAATTATTATGAATACATCTCCAGCTGTCATAGCACACCTGAAAAAAGCAGAGCTGAGCCTAAGTCATTTTCTCACTGCTGACGTACTTTGTCCACACTTTCTCTTCTTTCCTCCTTTGCTTTGTAAAGGAATGAGGTTGGGATCTGCACAATTAGATGACAGTGCTACTCCCATGCTGCCACTTTCTGGGGCATGAAGTCTACACCTCTACTTCCACTCTCAGGTACTGGGGGTCTCTCTGCAGTTCCTTCCGTGGCCAGGTTTTGAGCTGCTGGCTCTGCACAACGACATGTTAACTCTTACTCTTTTGTATGCTTTGTGATACTGAAGGCTTGCCTCTCCACAGGTATTCTGCCAGTGAGTTAGGAAACACATTACTGCAATGATGTAATTCCTTGTAATTATTGTGTTGTAAACAGTTGGTATTAGAAGAGTTTCAGAGTGCCATTTATCTAAAAAAATAAAAGAAAATATAACATTAAAAAGTGTTAATGCTTGACTATAAGCTTCTGTAACATACTAGAATTGCACCCCAAAGACTTTTTGTGCTTTTGCAGCACAGATATAACTATGGTGATAGTTTCTTTCGTAGTAATATTAGTCTAGTGCTCCCTAAACTCTGAGCAGCATATTAAATCAGATCTGATTAAATCAGGTTCCCTTGATAGAGCAGAAGATTGCTTAAACCTTTCTAATTTGTGACCTATGATTGTGCTCAGTTAAATGTGATATTAAGGTCAAGGTCTAACATAAAGTCAAAGAGTACACCACAAATTCATTACTACATTTTAATTCATGTAGTGACACATCTGAGAACATGCTCCTTTACCTTTGACCCTCAGTTGTAAAGGAAAGCCATCTGTACTTACTAGGTTATGCAAACCTCTGGAGAGTAGATTGCCAGGACTGTTAGGGATATAGAAGGTCACAATAAGGAGACATCTGTATAAATACTCTATCATTAATATTCTCCTTCACAATGAATATTGGCAAAAATCAGTAAATAAGGACCACTGTTAACAATGCCTTGTGACACCTTTCAGGGCAGAGAACACTTTGGGGCGTTATTTATAATGTCTTTTCCACTTCATGTGTCTTGCTTAGGTACAATTAAGTGGACCAAATAAGGCACCTGAATGTTCTCTGCAGTTAACAGATAAGGGTACTGACAAGGCAGCTGTTCCCCACTAGAGTAAGATGCTGAGAAGGCAGTACAAATACTGCCTTTGTTCTGACATACAATGTATGTGAGCAAGATAGAATGGGCATCAAAACAAAAGAAAAATACTGAAGGAGAGAAGGAAGTACTAAATTATAATAACAATTAGAAATTATTTTATGATGAGATGCCTGTTCCTAGCCAGGACAATTCTTTTTCACATACAGCCCATTTATTTGGCTCATTCTCTATATGAGTTTTTTCACAGGTGAAAAAAGGAGAGCGTTTATTGCCTTGTTTGCTGTAGCTATTCAGCTGGTACAAATGTTATATATTTGGTCGTATCTTGTTCTTTAGCACTGTCAACTGCCTGTCAATCTTCATATTTGCAAAAAAGAAAAAACACCAGCCACCCCACTGTGCTGAATGTGACAGCATTGTAATGTCAGAGGACCAAGAGACAGGTGATGGTTTATGATAGAAATAAATCTTTTATGAGAGCAAACTTGGGAGAATTGCATGCTTTTGTAGGGGCTATATCTCTGCACAGCTATCACTGACAGTCTTCTCAAATGTATCAGTTTGATAAGGCAAGGTTTTTATTGTGTCTAATCATGTATAGAGTCATTGGGGGGGAAAGACAAGGTATATGCTTTTTGTGTATATATAATATGTAATATATATGTGTGTGGATGTCTCAATACAGATGTGTGCATGCCTTCATATATATTTGAAAATAATTAGATTCATTAAACAATCCTTAAACTGACTCCCACATTTTACAGTACAATTTTGATTGCTACACAGCATATAAGAGTGCTTTGGCTTTTTGCATTCTGAAATGAGACAAAATGTTTCTAGAAAAAGGCTTTAATTTGAATGAGGACATGGAGTTAAACTGTGTATTTTGAAATACAATGTTACATTTTTCATATCTTTGCAATATTTTAAATATGTTGCCTGTAACTAGGTTGGAGGAACATCTCGATTTTTAATCTAAATAAGTATAAAAGAATCCTACCTTTCCAAAAAGAAGCAGAAATAGAAAGACACACATCCTACAGCCAGGCAAAATCGTTTGAAGGATTTGATTATGAGCTCTTCCTATAACAGTGGCCATCACATCCTGCCCTCTGAAGATTCCATTTTTACAGTTAAGCTTTTCCAGCCCTGTCATGTTGCCATGATAAAAATAATTGGTAAGAATCACACAAACCTCACAAATCTCTGATTTTTATTTGTGGAAAAAGCTGGAATGTGCGTAAAAATTTCTGTTCCAAAAAGCAACAATGTCATAACGAACCTAGCAAACAGAGTTGCAATTCTAGTCTCCCCTCAGCTGTTTGTCTAACTATCGTATAGCACTTTTCTCATTTGCTAGCCTGGCTGTGTATAAAGTTGTAATTACAAACCCCACCTAGTTTTCTTTTCTGTAAAATGGCAATCACATAAATTAAAAAGAATGCCCAAGCCAGTCGGTAACACAAAAGCACAGCACTGATAAGAAAAAAAAAAATCTTTTTATTTCTTCTTTTAGCTCCTCCAAAGTTTTATGCAATTCTATGCTAACCTTTCCCCATTTTCTTATATTTATGCTTTTTTTCCCATTTCATATCATAGTTACTTATCTGACCAGCACAATTTCTGCATGGTGTAGGTACTTACACCTTTGACACAGATCCACAGCAAGGGTCAGCACACAGTCATGCAACCCAAAGGGTAGACAGAGGGTAACAGTGTATTTTAGTAGTAAGATAATCTTATGACAGGCAAATTGTTTAGCTTGATAGATGCTACATGATACAGCAGTGGCTATTGGGGTCCACAGGCTGAAGCCTAGACACAGGGCAGTGAAGTAAAGGGAAAAAGAGAATCGATGTGTGTTTTATTTTACTGAATAGAAAAAGCCCATTTTACCTTTTGTGTGAAGATCTGTGCCAAGCATCCTACAAAAATGCCTGACAATTCTGTCTAGCTGCATAAGAGAAGTTGTTAGGTGCTTCAACAGACCGAAAGACGTGACTGTCTTGCTCTTGATACATATTTTACTCTCACGGCATGAACTTGGAGGTTAGGAAAATAAAGGATACATCAACAGGCAGACACATGGGAAGGACTCCAGTCTGGCCCTGTGACAGTTGAACTTAGTGTCCAGTTAATTCCATCTACCAATCCTGGAAAGTAACACATATTATTCCATACACTGTTCTGCAAAATAATCTCCCATAGTAAAATTGTTAAGCTCTGTAGGCTTCAGCTCTGTTTTTTTTGCAAAGTGGTCTAGTTGTGTTTCCTGCCTGCTGTGTTTGGTCTAAAACCTCAAATTCTGGCTTTTTGTACAAGCACATGTTTTCAGAGACCTCTTTGTATCTCATTTTTTTACAACAGGTATGGTTATTAACAATAAACTCAGAGGAAGAAGCAGGAGGAATGGTATTTCTCAACCGAAACAAATTCCCTCATTCACTTTGTTCTTTTTTTTTTTTTTTTACTGTTCTGTTTATTTGTGTGTGGTTTTTCACATTTTTTTAAATCCTGTGAATCCCATCTGGTGAGTAGCACAAAGTGACTCTTCCCAAAACTTCCGCTCTAGGAATGCTGCATGATGCCAAAGCGTAGGATGTGTAAATGTGAAGGCCAGAGCTAGCCTGCTCTGTCATCAGTTCATCCCCTGCCAAGCCTTGCTCTCCAGAGCACAGATAGAGGCAGTCGACAAAAGTCAAGAGGCAGAGGTCAGCTTAGTAGTCAAAGGTCTGAGGGTTATCCAAATGGTTCAGATGCTTATCCAAGTGACCAGGCATTTGAGCAAATCCACAGCGGCGCCCATGACCCTATTCCCACAGCATGCTGTAAGTCTTCTAGTCTTCATGGCCTCCCCCTTCCACAATTTTCCTTCCTTCTTCTCTCTTGCTAGAGCTGCTGCCTACTTCTTTACCACCTGTGTGGTCTGCAGTCTCCTCTGCCCTCCCTCTGTCCCCATTTATGGGTGTGTGCTCCCCATGTGGTTTGGCTATGCTGGGGCAGAGGCTGGGATCCCTGTTCTGATGGCGTTGGAGCATCTTCCTACATTTTTGCAGTCTGTATGAATTTGAACAGCCAGTATATTCCTCTGACATCAAACACTGTTGTAGTCTGTTGGTTTATTTAAACAAGCCTGAGAATTTGCTATGAGATCCCATAAAGGGGATGGCTAAATACCAGATCTCCTTTTTTCTAGGTTAATGACTTGGTTGCATTAAAAGCAGCTTTTATTTCCAAACACAAGCACTGTCTAGCCTGTTGGACACGCAGAAGGTTTGCCATTAGTGGGGTTTTAAATAGAATAATCTGAGATATATTAATGGATGTATAGAAAAAATATGGATATTACTAAATTGAAGTCTGTGTAGCTATTTATTCTCCAGATTGAAATTGAAGTCTGTCTAAATGGCCATTCTTCATTTGAGTTGCTTCAGACTGAGCTATAGAAGAGGATAAATCAGGGAAATAGGGTTAAATCAGTGTTTACTCAAGTCTTACTGGTGACTATAATATATATTACTCTCTGTATTTTAATAAGTGGGAGAATTCTATGAATTTTACCACAGTTGAGAATAGTTATAAAATAGTGTGTGCTTGTAATTGATTTTATAAATGTCTATGTGTGTGTGTATATTTATACAGATATAAATTTCATCAAAAAGGGATATATGCAGATCATGCCTCTATTTTATTCCCCTTCCTTTGTAGAAATAAAACTAAAAAGAAATTAAGAACAAGAATCCAAACCCCTAAATGTAACTTTAGCTAATTGCTGTTTCACTATGAAAAGGATAACCAAAAGTATTTCACTGAAAAGTAGTAGATTTTATTTTTATTATTAATTTTTATTTCATGACATGAAAACGAACTATGGAATAGTCTTACAACTGTACATTCCAGAGGGTCTGAAATTTAGAAATTCTGAGAATCGGACAGAATCATTTCTCTTGGTAGTAAATTTGTGGCAAGGATGTTATTCAAAGGCTGGGAAATTGAAAGAAGAGCCTTCCTGGAGGGCAATATATAGTACAATCTCAAAAAGGTTTGTACAGACTAGAAAAGGACTTACAAAACATGCAGTGTTACTAAGAAATACAGGTTTCTTGGATATGGATGTATATGAAAGTTTGTAAAAACACTCTTGTAGAAAGTACTATTTAGATATTTTTGTCTTTTCACTTTAGGTTGTACCTTTGGAAAGGATCATTTTGCCCTGAAAGACGATAGCAGAAATGGCTTTTTGGTCTTTCTTCTGCCTTTTAGCTCTTCCCCAGTCCATGCTGCCTTGCCCAGACTCCCCTACTAGTCTATTGCCCCTACCCAAAAGCTTGGTCCTGTCCCCAGAGGCTGTTTTCAGAAGTCAAGGAACACTGGAGGACAAGGGCATTCTGTCCAAATGACCTCTCCTACAATTGTGTTCCGAGCTCATACAAGTTAGCGCAGCTGTACTGTCCCTAAAAACAAGTCAATTCTAATCCTATCATAACACTGTCCTTTAAATCTACAGAATATATTAGTGTGCAAATTTATATAAGCCTGGGACAGCTGAGATTTACCTACTAGAAAATCTGTTAAGGATTATTCATGTTTTTCTCACAAAATAAGCAACATGGATGGAAATTGATATAGTCTACAGACTAGATGGAGAACCATACCAGTTAATTGATCTGTTTTATATGTGAAGTATTAAATGACTAGGAGGAAGGGATGATGCACAGGGTATGCAAGTAGATGCATTGGACAAGTGAATAAATACTATGTTAGTTAGCCACACATGTAAAAACAGAAGGGAGAAGGGAACCATGAAAAGGAAAACAGTTAAGTGATTAAGTGATCCATGTGGTTTGTTGTTCCATGGCCTGTACCTGTTTTTTTAATTAATCTGTCTTCACATTATTAGAAAACCCTATTGGAAATGAAAGATTTAAGAGCAAAATTTTTTCTTGAATGACTTGAAAAAGAAGAGAGCTGGGGCATGCAAACTTGCCTGAGTGAGGAAGGAATCTGATGCTGAACAGGCTGGATGAAGTACAAAGGAATGACAGAAGAAGACAAAGGCAGCACAGAAAAGCTGCACAAATCAAGGGATCTCAATTTTGAAGGCAAAATTAACATATGTAAATTGAATGTGCAGGGTGAAAAAGTTGATAAGCAGACTTGTAGACAGGATAGGAATAGCCAGAAAGACAATGACACCATTACTGCTTTTTGGGGGGTACACTAGGTCCACCCTTGGGATTTAAAGAAGGCCAGAGTGAGAGAAAAAGGGTAGAGAGAATGACACAATTTTTTAATACGTTGTAAGAAGTTAAGAACCAGATTTAAGAGTATTCATATGGTCAATGATATAAAAAATGAAAAGCAACGTGTGAACTGAGAGAACAGGAGGGGAAAAATGTCTGAATGAGAAACACTGTTTATTTTTAGATGTTTTGGAAGACACATAAGTTTGAGCTGAGAGGTCTGTGTTCAAACTGAGGGTTACAGATGAAAGAGAGAAGGAAGGAATCGCTGGGACAAAAGAGATAGCATAAGCCTTTGTCATCTTCTGCAACTATTAATGTCATTGCTGATTTTCCTGAGCTTCATTAGCTTTTGAATCATGTCCTCTGTTAGAAGAGTAGGGAATCAGGCAAAAGTCCAAGGAATGGTCAGGAGAATGGCCACTGTCATTTATCAGGAAAGATGAAGAGCATGAAGGCAGCAACGATGTTTGACCCCTTGTTATCATGGGGATTTAAATTAGCATGAATGGGATGAATAGAAGGTGAAAATTAGGAGCTGGGAGTGGACTGGAGGACATAAGACAGCCTATATGCAGGCCACTGAAGGAGGTAGCACCATTATCATCTACTTAGTAAAAAGAAGACAAACCCAAATATAAAAGGTTTTCTACCCCATAACAAAGATCAACCATTCTAAAAGCTGAAATCATGAAAAAGAAACAGCTTTTGGGGAGGTGTGACCTTCTCTTCCTACTTTCTCCATAAGCAGGTGGGGCTGCCTACCTTTTCCATTTTGTTCCTGAACTTTAAAGTTTGAACTTCCTGAGTATTTTTGCCTTTGTATACAGATTTCAAATGCTTTGACTTAAATATTTAAGTTAAAAAGCACTTGCAGTAGTTCTCACTTGTCACAATGGGGTTTATACATTTTCACACAATCCAGACTGCCTATGTAGATGAAAGCCAAGAGTGGATACAGAGCACTGGAATAGTACTTCACACCTCATCTACTTTTTAAATGCTGTTTCCTTCACAGGAGTGGGAAGAAAAAGTACTTTGTCATTTATCTCTCTCTAAAATCCACATGCTAAAGAACTAAGCTATCTACATCACAAAGCAGAAAATACTTATTAAAATTCATTATAAAGGTGCATTAGCTACAAAGGGAGCTTTAATGGCCAACAATCACCAGACTGTGGTGATTTACTGGCAGTTACTGGTACCTACATCAGGTGTCAGAAACTTGATTCAAACCTTCATGAAAAACCATCAAATTTATTAAAGTACTTTTACAGATATAAAAGCAATGAATGTTTGATCAAGCATAAAAATTAAGTGAAAATCCTTGTTTATCATGTTTAAAATAGACAGGAAAATGAGAAGGGCCATGATTCTTTCTGTTGAGGAGCAGACAGGCTCTCACTGCAAGAGGTGGTCTTGAGGGAGGTTCTGGTTGTACAAGCAGTCTATGTGGCCAGTCATTGGGGAAACTTCCTCTGTAGATGCTTATTAGACAGCTGTCACTGTTGAATTAAAATGGACAATTTTCATGTTAGCCATCTTAGTACCATGTGTTGGCCAAAGAAGGAAAATATTTGTCAAGTAACTAAAAAAGCTTTAAACAAAACCTCCATATGAATCTTTGAATGAATGTTTTCAAAATAATGGATATAAATTTCTCTTTGCAGATGGAGTATCACAGATTTAGAGATAGCCATATATATCTATAAGGTGGGATACAGTTGTAAAAACTTTAGACTGAAGAGCTTTGGCACATAATTTTATGATCTCTTGTAAAATTAACACACAAAGAATAGATTAAATACTGCAGTTAGGGAACAATTTCATTCTCACTAGTGAGGATAAAGTGGGAAGTCTTCTGGGGTTAATTTGTCATTCACAGGTTATCTACCTTTGTATTATGCCATTTCTGTCCACACTCTTCAAGTTGATGTTTCCTTCTTGAGTCTGTCACTGAAATTGGATTTATTTGGATATTGACAAACAGAAGGAAGTAACTGGGCTGAGCAGTAGAAGCAATATATTGTGGCATGTGCATTTCCTGGAGCTATCATCAGAAATCAAGTTATTACCAGAAATCAAGACAATCTAGAAACATTAATGCAAAACATGGAAACTTTTCAATATGTCAATATGTCCTGGCTACAGGATTTTTCTTTTAGCCTTCTCAAGCTGCCTTCTAAAATTCCTACTAATGTTTTTGTCACATATGTAAATGTTGTGTTGGACATACTTTTTCTCCCAAGCTGAATCGTGAGGGAGACTTCTAAAGCATATATTTATTTTTAATCTTTTTATTTAAAGGTCAGGACAGTCCTCCCTCTTGCCAGCTGTTCATTGCATTTGCCTTGCTCTGCCATGGGGCTTCAGGAGATTGTTCCATGTCCTTTCATTCCTGAGACACAGGAGCTTGCCAGGGTCTGATAAACACGCATCTCATGAAAACACTAGGAAGAGAGAGCTGGCTCAGCAGGGTAATCCCAGCTGCCAGCACATTTAAGGTACCAAGCAGAAGCAAGAGCTGACAACACTGTGATGGGAAGAGCAAAACAGGTCCTCAGCTAAGCTGTCCCATCTCTCATCTGTATCTTTAATATTAAAGCAAGGAGTTGCTTGCACTTACAGATATTTTCTACAACCTGATCTTGTGTCGCTGATGGTGTAATCTGAGTGCAATTATATCTTGTCTAAGAACTGTGGTGTACTTTTGAGTGACTGAAGTGCTTTAGGACCTAATACTACCTGAATTTGGGTAGGGCTGCGTTCAAAAAGGGCTGTGTACATACCCCCTGGGAAGGAAGAACTGGTGTGTTTCCACCAATGAGCATCTGGAGGCCTCCAGTGCTACACGCTCCTGAAGAGTTCATATGCATTTTGCATTTTGTCCATTTGAAAATTCAGCTGAGACACAAACTTTTTCCAACTGAAAGAGAATAAAAATTACTGACACCGAACTGGGAGGAGGGGCTGATACGCCACAGGGTTGTGTTGCCATCCACGCAGCCTCAACAGGCTAGGTAAAGGTGCTGACAGGAACCTTATGAAGTTCAATAATGGGAAGCACAAAGTCTGGCACCTGGGGAGGAACAACCCCAGGAACACCTACATGCTGGGGGCCGCCCAGCTGGAAAGCATCTTTGCGGAATATTCCCTGGGGGGCCTGGTGGACACCAAGTTCAACATGGATCACTAGTGTGGCCTTGCTGCAAAGAAGACTAAAACTGTATTAGGAGTGTTGCCAGCACGTCAAGGGAGGTGATCCTTCCCCTCTGCTCAGCACTGGTGAGGCCACACCTGGACTGCTGTGTCCAGTACTGGGCTCCCCAGTACCAGACAGACATGGACATACTAGAGAGAGTCCAGTGAAGGGACGTGGAATGGCCTGGAGCATCTCTCCTATGAGGAAAGGCTGAGAGACCTGGGACTGTTCAGCTTGAGAAAATTTTGTGTGGACTAGTCTTCAAATATTTCAAACTGTGCAGACTTAAGATGTCCCTGTCTTGCCAGATAATAGACCCAAAGAGAGTTCACCCATCCACTTTTAGGAGATGGGTACTTTGAACTCTTCATCTACACTGTACAGTGACTATAAATTACAATGCCACCTATAAAATTGAAAGAAGGATCTGTTCTTGTTCCTCATTAAGATATAATAAAGCTTTCAGGATTTTCTAAGAAAGGAAAAGAACCCATTAGGTACCTTTACTAGGCTCTTCCTCAGAAAAAGGCATTTCTTTGTGATCCCCAAATTCTCAACTAATCGGATTTCTGTGCAGTTCAGACTACTTCTCCATTACAGGATGGAGGGGGAGGGATCACAGGTAATGAATTAATGTGTGTCCTGAAGATTTCTTGTATAGGAAGGAGAAGAATGCAAGAAATTACGAACTCTACTTTGCTCACAACTACTGTTACTTCATCAGTAGCAACAGATAGAAGGCAAAGATATTAGGCCACAGTGATCTGTGTTCTCTCAGGGAAATGCCCTGAGAGGTCAAGCTTCGTCACTTTTTTTTTTTTGCTAGGGCCCAAGTAGTTTTACTTTCTTTGTCTCTTTAATCAAATATTATTCATACCCCAGGGTAGGTGGAACATTCATTCAGATGACTTTCATAGTCTATTTCCCTGGCTCATAACTTACAGTGTTCTGTGTAATGTAACCAAAGACTATTAAAATCCACGCACACAGGAGGACACTCTTATAGTTGTGCATTCATCCTTAACGTTGGCATTTCTTGACATTTGAGTAGTTCACCATGTAAACTTAATGTTGCATGAACACAGTTTCTTTTTTACACTTAATTTCTTAAAGCTTTTTTTACAGGAAAAATTTGGTACAAGAGAGGGAGAATATCAGAATAAATTGCAAGGTATACCTAGACTTTGAAGCTTTCAGTTTGCAAATAATATAATTAAAGTTCTTAATTTCATTTTCAAGGTAGGTATCAGAGCAGTCCATGAACTCAATTGTCCCTGATCAACCGTGCCAGAACAAAACAATCTAGAAACTTTAAAAAAAAAAAAATTATCTTTCATCTTCATTTTGTAACTTATTTCTTAAAATATCATCCATGGTAAAAGTACCACCATTAATCTATTTGTTGCTAGATAAATTTATGGTAATGCTGTTTTAGTTAAGCAACAGTTATTACTATGCACTATCATTAGATTGAATCCATAGCCTGGGAGGAAACGTCTCCCATTTAGCATGTTCAAATGCAACATTTAAGGCCTTTCATTCCAAACATGACTAATATATAAACTATCACAGAACTGCCATTGCTTCTGTAGAGGACAACATTCAACTGCCTCAAGGATTTAACTGAAAGGAGGAATGTTTAGCAAACATAGGCAGATTGCTGCTCTTGCACCATCCGTTCCATAAACTGCGTACAATGTCAGAGGATAGGTATAAAGTTCTGTTGTGGAATATGTTGTGAAAAAAATGCACAGTACAGGGTATAAAACTGTCCTTAAGGAGAATGAAAGTAAGGGTCAATTCACATCTCAATGGGATGTGAACTCCCAACAGAGAGTAAAGATTTCAAGTGTCATTCCATTGAGCCATCCTCCAGAATAACTGCTATGTTTATGAAGAAAGGATATGGTGCAGACAGTGTTTTCCAGACCACCCATCATTTCTGGTTTCCCTCTGCTTCCTCAGCCTCCGCCACTACTGTGAAGACTGGGCTCAGAGGAAGGAAGAAAACCCTGGGCCAGGAGGAAAAATGTTCTCCCCGTACAGCTTGCTTTGTTCCCCCATGCACACGGCAACAAATATCTATTTAATCCTTTACATGTTTACAAGGCATTACATTCAGGAAGGCTTTCATAAATAATACGTCCCCGATGAGTAATTAGAAATGCTATTACACAAATGTGAAGAGCTAAATCTTTTTTCCAAGGTTACATAGACGGCATGTTTCTTTACCGTGAGTGCTTTGCTCCAAGTCTGATGGATATTTTATGCCCTATAGAGAAAACAGTAATGATATGTGATCTCATGCAACAGAACCTAAACAAGCAAGGACCAGTTATCATGTTCTCTGCACATGTAACTTCAGAACAACTGCAGGAAATAGCTGGTGAAGGAAGGCTGTGTACATCACATACATTTCTGACTGAAGAGTAATTCACCACAGTGGGTCTTCAAACATTCGTGACTCTGTAACAATAACTTTGGGTTCCTTTCATATTTCTTTAGGCACATGGTCTTCATTAATAGATTTCATAATTTATTTCCTACAGAAAAGTTTTTGTTTGTTTTTTTTTTCTTCAATGAGAATAATACATGTAATTGTCATAAATCTCAAATAGCTGGAAGGATTTTTTTTTAAACTGTTCCAAGATGCTCACTTTTGGGATGAAACCAAACATGGAAAGTTGCCACCCTAGAAATGAGTGATCTGTTTTGAGTGTGGAAGTTTTACAGTCCCAACCACTGCAGCTACAAGTGCTTCCCTGTGTGTACGTGCCTGTATTTCAAAGCACCGGATGTTTTATATAATGATTCACAGAGATACCATCATGCCAAAAAATGGCCTATTTTGTGTATTTATGTTCATTAAGTGACAAGTCCAAGAGTGACTTAACTGTTGCTTCTAGCCTTGATTTTGTGCATTACACATTGAGGAAGCCAGACTGACTGTGCTTAGTGCCCCAGTTGCCTGTCTCTGCATGCAAACACCAGTCAGCTTTGCTGCCTTTTGCTTACAGCACTTTTCAATGAGTGCTAAAGAATTACTTTAGGAGCTGGGGAAAGCTGTCAGATCCCCTGTGAGATTAAATGAACACATTGCCAGAACAGAAAGGAAAAAGAAAATGTGCTTGTTCAGGGCATGCATGCTTTGGCTTGCTGCTGTCAGAAGAGGGGCTCTGTAGGTGCTAGCGGTAGAAATGGGCTGCGCTTTCAGGAACTGCTTTTATATGCTTGGTAAATTGTAAGTACAGAGTCATCAGGTTAAGTTCTGATACGTCTCTTTTTCAGGGCACTTAAACCCACCAATACAAAATTCCCTTAAGCTTCAAGAACTCCAAGTCCAAAATTAAATATGAAGACATTTTTGGAGCGAGTTGTGAAAGGTAGGTAACAGTTTAAATCCTTATGTCCAATACGTGGGAATTTAGACCTATCATATTCTTCCTCTAGAGTCTGGCTATGTCTTAGAGATGTATTCAGAGGTATTAATTCCATTCTGGTGGTGTTTCCCAGTCCTACTGTTTGCTTGCTTGTCAAGGACCAGGATGCACAAAATAATAATAATACCAACAGAAAACATTGTGGATACAAGTACTGACATGACAAACTTTCTCACAGGTGCAGTTCTACCACCTTTTCAAAATCTGCCTGTAGATTCGTTGAACAACTGTGAATGCACTGAAACAGACTTCAGCTAAAGAAGAATTTCTCTTGTGCACACATCTTAGTTTTCTTCTCAGACAATGGAAACAGTTCTATCTGAATTAATTATCCATATGGAATCACTGTTTGAATTAGAAGAACTTAAATAGATGGATTTATAAACAAGCCTGAAACTGAAAATATTTTTTGCAGAAATACTTAATTAAATGGTATTGTAACCAAAATGATGCTGAAATTGTTATGTATCTT